>JAAXCT010001649.1:0-142248 GCA_012490785.1 Eragrostis nindensis | reverse complement strand
CCGCAAATACAGAAACGATTGGAAGAAAGTGGAAACGGCACCGGGGCGCGATGGGAATTTCCCGTTCCGTTTTCAGCCTACAGAGTAGCATGTCAACTTTTGGCCATCGCCCCATCATGCATGCTCCTCCGCTGATGTTCTCCGACCTCCTGTTCGCTGTTTTTTTGCGACACTCGAAGGCCTTTCTCTGTGACTCTGTCCAGACCCGCGACCCGAGCGCCAGCCGTGAGCCGACTGCACCGAGAGCCTCACGGTCCACGCAACCCCGCCAACTGCTCTCACCAATGTCACGGTCTCGGGTGGTACACGCCCTCGCCTCTCGGACCCAGCTAATTCACGTTCTCCCGGTCCCAAACCCACCCCCGCCCCGTACGCCGAGACGAGTACGCCCACACGGTTTTGGCGCTTGGCGCGGTCTCCGCGCGGCGGCCGGCCGGCACCCCACTCGTCACCTGCAGCATAATTAACGGCCGGTTAAGTAGAGGGAATGAGGCGGGTGAGGTAAAGAGTAATCGCTGCCGCTGACACGGTGAAGTTGAATCTGCGTGAGCGACCGGCCGTCTCGCGCGCGGGCGACGACGGCGACCGCGCGCCGAATAATAAAAGGCAGCGGCGCCCCGTCCCGCACTCCTCTTCCGGTCCTCCCTCACCTCACCTCACCTCCTCTCCTCTCTCTCCACATCTCACCTTCCGATAAGGAGAGAGAGGAAAGCTTATTCTCTTCCCCCCTCTCGCTGCTGGTCCTCCGCTACAGCTCCTCTCCTCGACAAATATCTGCGAGCGCCTATTCGAATCAACCCCCCGGGTCGCAGAGCCCGCGAGCCGATCGCGTGGAGTCGAGGAGAGGAGAGACGCGCGGAGCCGCCGCCGCAGGAGGAGCGGTGAAGAAGAGAAGCCTTACCTTCTATCTCTCTCTATCTATCCGCCCGCGCCGAATCGATGGACTCGGAGCACTGGATCTCGCGCCTGGCCGCCGCGAAGCGGTTCTACGCGGCGCAGCTCGGCCATGGAGGTGCGGCGATCGCGAACGCTCCCTCCCTGTCCCTGGGATTTACGCGTCCTGGTTTGCCTGTTCCTCTCGATGATTGACGACCTGGGCTTGGTTTGGTTCCGTGGGTGCAGATCGGGCGGCGATGGAGGAGCTGGACATGGACGAGGAGGTGAGGCCGGAGTTCGCGTGCCCGTACTGCTACGATGACCACGACGTGGCATCCCTGTGCGCGCACCTCGAGGAGGAGCACCCCTTCGAGCCCCACGCGGCGGTGAGCGTCTTAATCCTCTAGTAGTGTTTGCGTTCTATGGATTGGATGGTTGGAGAGGATGAAATGTGTGCTTTGATTTTAGCCGTTGACCTGGAAGTTGAACTCATAATACTAGTTGTAGTGAGGGTGGGGAATGCTTTTGGTTATGTGTTTAATTCACCTTGATGCGTTGACCTCATGAACGATATGGATTTTTGGGATCCCTGGCACATCACAAGTAGTAGAAATATCTTATAATTTGATTAGTATGTTCTTGCACAAACATCTAAACTTTCAACTTGAAACTAGAGGTAGAATTAGTGCAATACCGTCATTGGTTACTTCTAATGGAACAGGAAATTCACCCGTATAATTTCAAGATTCCAAAATGACAGCTATACGTTGTTTGTTGGTCTTGTAAGCCTGTTGTATCAAGTAGTTGCCAAAACAAAAACTTTCGACTGCAAAACTGCGAGAAAGAGGGTTGCCAACTAGACGTTTGGAGTCCTTGGAATGAACATCATGGTAGGGTTACACCTTTGTACTAGTAATGAACTGAAGCATTGACTTCTGAAGGACTAGTTAAATAGCTCGAGTCAGTTTTAGGGTCAGTAACTTCTAGCCTTTCCTAAGATGTAGATTTGTAATTTAGGAGCTCATATGCGTGGAGATCTGCTCGGTGGGAGCGAATTTCAGGTTGAGGTTAAAAAAGTCCCCTCGTCTGTCCCAGAGCCAAAGCACAGGTCTAAGGCCCGGCCCAGGTCGTTGGTCGTCTCACATGGGCTACGGTGCCGCTGTGTACGGGTGGGGCAGGGGTTCGGGGGTTTTCTCGACCTGCGTGAGAAGGTCTTCTTCTTATTGCAATGCCCGGGGGCTGTCTTACACCCCCACAGGTCGAGTTTTTTATATATTTGTTGCTTTTTAGTTGGTATAAGCTAGTAGCAGGGATGTTTGTACTCTTATGCTGTATTAGATTGTACAACAATGAATCATATCACTGGTTGAGTTCTTATGTTGTCCATTAATTCCTTGTTTCAGCCTTGCCCTATTTGCTCAGATATGGTTACGAAGGATATGGTTAATCATATTACTATGCAGCATGGATACTTGTTCAAGGTACCCTCCCATTTGACACATGAATGTTGCTCAGTTAGTTTCTGGAATTATAACAATTGATGCACAGAATGCATCGGTCTATTTAATATGATATATTTCCCTGAAACATTCTTATCTTTGATTGCCTGCAGAATCGTCGCCGGTTGCGCAGATTCGTTATTCCTGGCAGCCAAGCCCTATCTTTGCTGAGTAGGGATCTACGTGAAGCCCATTTGCAGGTGCTTCTAGGTGGAGGACACAGGTCCAGCAACAGTAACACCACACAAATATTTCAGCCGATCCTCTCCTGTCATCTTTTGGTCTTAGCTTCCAACATCAGAAGCAGATGAAACATCAAAGTCAACTATTTCCATTCCTGATGATGCTACCTTGGTAAACGAGGCACCTGCTCAGGCGCAGAAGTTAAGGTATGATGTTAATGCTGGACAGAAACACTGCTGCAGGTAGATTGAAGTTCATAGGCTTGTAATTGTATTGTTTCCAGTTTCCACCCAGTTTAGCAAACACCATACCTTTCTAGTTATACTCTGGACTCGTTTTAAGTTCTATACCTGAATCATGAATTCTGAAACCTGAGCCTGCAGTTCGAGATAGGCCAATCTTTAGTTGAAACAAACCATGCATTGAATAAAAATTTCAAGCAGTAAGTTAGTTTGACTGATAAGCTGTAGTATATGGTAACAAACATTTGGTTCACTACTTGCATCTTACAATTTCGGAAATGCTCGATGAATCTGATTATTTGCGTGTCCACTTGACATTTTTAGACATTTTACAATACCTTCAGGAAACTCTACAGTTCAGTCACTCTACTTCTCATTTTCAAATGGCAGTATTGACTCATCCCTTACGAGTGAAGAGAGGGAGCAAAAACGGAAGCAAGCCAGCATCAGAGCAACGTTTGTGCAAGACCTGCTGCTGTCTACTCTATTTGGGGACTAAAATCGTGATGATTCTAAGTTATCACTAGGTCTAGATGGGTGCTTGCTGGTGCCAATTTGCAAAGACGGAGTGTGCTCCACCCAACTGCTGAATGTGATATCCTTGACAGAGCATGCGCTCTTGGGTACTACCCGACGTCTCATCCAGTAAGGTGTAGAGTCGATATGGGCATGAGGTATCTTTAAGTTATTGTAGCCGGTCTCCATCTTCAGTTCGTCACAACTCACGATCAGCATAGGGTGTCTGTAAGTCGTGATTGTGTTTGTGCTGCTTCTATATGTGAATTCAGAAGCATTTGTTTGTTGTACCAACATAATAATTATGTTATGCAACAGCGGAGGAATATGCGTTTTATTTACTGTTTGGAGGCTATCCCTGTCTGGATTTGGAGGTGAAGTCCATGTGCGCCAGTACAGTTTATGAGATTGAGATGCTGTGCTTGGGCCAGGGCTCTAAGATCTTACTGTGGTAAACAATAGGTTTGGCCAGTTCGCTGTGGTTGGCGGCACGAGGGTTGTCTCTTTTTATGGGTCCTGAGCGGCGTGTGTTGTTCAAGAAAGCTGATGTGCCGATGCTAAACCCACGAGTGTTCAGAGAAAAATAGCGTGAGCTGACACATGCTTGCTCGCCGAGGAAGAAGGGGCGGAGCCTTTTGCCGACTCCTTCCTCGCCAAAGCTTGGAGGAATCGTTGCTTGAATGCTTGGGTTAACGCCTCGCCGCGGTGGAAGCCTGAACTCGTGGCATCTGAGGGCTGAGGCACCGAGGCAGATGAGGGATACTGGAAGTGATGCTCGGCAATAGGTCGTTTTTCGACACTGTAATACGGATGAGTATTAAGCTTCGCAAGGGAAAACCAACAAATTTATCACATCTTTTATATCGCAAACATGCTCGTGCAAGTCCACAACAAGTTACAAGCATACATGTCCATTTAAAAGTAGGACACATGCCAACAATCATCATTTTACTACGCTAAAAATCTTATTTCACCGCTATCCTCCAGCTGACAAAAATAAGCTGCGGATATGTATCACTCTGCTGGCTGATAAAAAGATGCCAGCGGAAATACCTGAAAGCTCCCGATGATTTGTATATATCACGTGAAACAAGTCATGAGGGCGCATGAAGTTTGATGCCAAGTTGCTCATTCTTGACTACCCAGACCATGCCTGTGGAGTCACAACATTGCTAACGGAGCTCAGCCCGTCATGCATGGGGTTAAATTCTGCAGGCTGACCTGCAGTCACCATACGGAGCGCAATGCTCTCAGCTTGATCCTTTGAGTAACCCATCCGAGCAGCCCTTTCTACCATGTCCACATGATGATTCTGCACTGCCTGAGGTCCTAAATGATGAAGCACCATTGGAGCACTGTTCTGTGACTGTTGATTAAGGACAGCAACAACGGTGGGGGCGTTGCTGGAAGGGCTTCCATAAGCCGTGTTGTAGTTTTGTGCACTCCCTTGCACCATGTACGATGCAACACTACATGGACCCACCTTGCTCGGTTGGGGTCCAAATGAGCCATGGCTGAGCGGATGAAGCTGCTGTGGCTGCTGCTGCTGCTCTGCCATTGGAACAGAAATTGAGCTGCTTTGCACATAAACAGGAGCAACTTCATGATGCTTCCGCTGGGGTGAAGAAATTGTGGAGTATGAAGGCTGACAACCATGCCTCTAGTCCGTGCCTCCGTGTTAACACATGCAGGCTGACGAGATCCATATGGAGGATACACCAATGTGACCTGAGGTGCGCTATGAGCTTGTGGAGATGATGTTTGCAGCTGAACCACCTGTGCTGGAACTTGAACATTGTTGTACTGCTGCTGTTGTACGACCTGGTGTTGTGGCGGTCTTGCCTGAGACTGAACCTGTTGGCCCGTTCGATATGGCCATTGTTGCTGAGATTGAAGGTAGAACTCTGATGCTTGACACTGTGGTACCTCAACAACAGTACGTGGCTGGGTGTTCTGGGTGTGTGGCTGCAGAGGTTGAGCTGCACCTTGCACTGGTCGGGCCTGTCTGTGCTCCAGATGACTTTGGCCTTGCATACAGTACATGGCTGCTTGGTTCGAGCGTGGCTGGTCTTGTTGCGTGCCCAAAGAGACAGGTACTAATTGCTGTAGAATAAGACCATTGCAACTTTGGAATGGCATAGCAGGAGATTGACCGGCATTCACTGGCTGCAATGGCACGAGGGCAAGCTCATTTTCTCTTGTCATAAGAACTGATGGAGCAGTACCGTCACTCTTTGTGCAGAGTCCTCATGTATTATTTGAAGTTTGTTCAGTTCCTTCTGAGTTTCAGCAAGCTCTTGCTTATCTTGAATAACCTGCACAGATTTCTGAACCTGTCCCTGAAAGTAGGTACAGTTAGTTGACATAATAATTTCATAAGGAAAAAATTGCAGATAAGCACATTATCATGCAGTTAAAAAAAAATCTTTTACTGCCTGCATAAAAAGAAAAAGGAACAATATTTGTTTGAAGCTTCCCAGCCGTAAACATTATTAAGTCAGATTGCAAACTCTATTGCTCCCTAGACCAATCGAGTAGAGGAATCAGGCCAAGGCAACTCCTTGCACTACTACCTAATTTGGTTGTTTGTTTGCTCTAGGATGGTTTTACCTACTTAGGCTATGTGCTTTCATGCGCTTGAATCCACATACCAAACCATTGGCAAGCTACAGAATAATTATGGGCAAGAATTCGTCCAAAAACAATATGTAATCACAATATCTTAGTTTAGCTGACGTGTATGTGATGTGAAGCTATAAAGCATAAAATTCAGCTCATACTATTATAAACACACAACTGTGCAGGAGAAGCACCTAGGACCATATTATCAACATGAGGTCTTTTGAACTTTTAGGATAACCACAAAATTAACAAATCAAATACAGAAACGAAAAAATCCCACCATATATCTGTACACATGATTTAGTAGGAAGATTATCTAATCCATTCATTTGCAATTAGTCTTGTTCAAACCAACATTATCACTGTAAGTATTATCATATGGCAAATCACAGCACAAAGATCAGTCACACTAAATACAACACAATTAAATATGAAACCAAACAATATAGTCACAGATCATGGTGATAAATACTTCATAAATTTAGTGCAATGGACTACAGAGTTCAAACAAAACAACAACTCAACAAACTTCATGCAGTCCTCCACATTTGATTGTCCACATTTGAAATGAAAAATTGAGCATACCTCTTTCACCTGCTTTTCAAGGCAACTGAAGTTTATAGTTGCTTCACTGTGATATCCATGACATCACTTCGTAATTCTCCAATGGACCTTTCCAGTTTATAGCAATATAACTCCAACTGCGATAGCCTACCGCTGATAACATCCAGCGATTGCAACAAGTTATCTGCTTGTTTCTTCATGCAGTCCTCTATAGCTTCAGTTACGATTTTCTTAGAAAACTTTTCTTGCTCAGGAAATTAACAAATGACATCAGCAGTCTCTTCTCCTGAAAATCCTGTTTCAATTTACGGATATATGTTCAGCATATGCTAATTACTCCTACATAAAGATCTCAGAAATCTACAGCCATTCTATGATAACTCAAAAAATACACGCCATAGCGCAGAACTACGCACAAAAAGTAACGACATACTAGTAGTACATGCCATGGAAAGGCAACTGATGCAACAGAAGTTGTACACAGACGACAACATGGTTTGAGCTCAAGACAATGCATAGAAAGGCCCCCTCATGTTAAAACATGAAGTAGCAACCCGGCAAGGATTAGCTTTAACCGTGAGTTCAAATCTTAAATGGCAAGGAAATCTAAGTCTGAAACGCATCAAGACGATGCCACGTTTCTCTTGTAGCCCAAGCGAGCATAACCGTAACAAGCATAGCTGCACACCAACGGAGGTTAAATCTCGAGTCCTCGACCAAGGCACCCTAAATCGAACCGAAATGGCCACAGATCGGACTAGTCAACCAGAACTAACGCGAAATCTCGGCACGAGATTGCAAGCAGGTTAATCCGTCCATTCGTACAGTTCAAAACGGTCGGAAAACAACAGTAGAACACAGCAACACCAGTCCTACTACACTGCAAAAGCGGGCAACGAGCTTCCAAATCCGCGGCCCTAACCGTTCCCCCCAATCAGAACAAGGCAACGAGCTGCACCCCGACGACCCACCGTACCATTCCTACTTACGCAGCACGCAACACGCGAACCACCCCGGCCGCAACGCATAGTTACTCCCTAACCGCAGACGGGAGCAGGGTGAGGCGCGGAGATCTCGAGCAGATCGAAGAAGGTGTTTACCTCTCGTCGGAGCGCCTGGTCGAAGGAGCAGCGCTTGGGGTCGGGCGAGAGGCCGAAGGCGCCGGAGACGGAGACGGAGGCCGGGCGTGCCGGGGACGCCATGCTCGGAGCTTCAGCGATCGGCGGTGCGTCTGCGGCTGCGCTAGGGTTTCCTTCCTCCGGTGTTGTTGCGGCGGCTGCGGCGGTCAGAGCACGGGAAGGGAAGCGACGAGGAAAAGGAGCGGGCAGAGACTCAGAGAGAGAGAGAGAGAGAGAGAGAGAGAGAGAGAGAGGAGGTGCCGTGGGTGGGGAGGAGTGGAAGCCAAGAGAAAAGAGGAGTAAAAGCTAAAGAAGAGGGCCTGATGGGAAAAAAGCAGTGGGCGGCTGCGTTCCGTTTCCGGACGGGGGAGAGGAGGAGCGCGGAATAAATACGGCGTCGTGGTGGGGGAAAAGCGGAGAAAAAGGCACGGCGCGGAGACGCGACCCGGCCTGCCGGCCCCGTGCTCATCAGATTCGCTCGCTCGCTAGCGGCTTTGGTGTTTTGGTTTGGTCTGGTCTGGTTTGGTGCCCCATCGCAGCTGGGGCGCTCGTGATCCGCGCGGGTCAATGCCCGCGGGCCGCCTGATTTTATGGCACCGCACGCGAGGCGTGGGACGACGACGCGGCTCGCCTGCGGCCGTACTGCTGCTGGTACCGTACAGGAGAGTACTCCTACTCACGTTAGCCGCTGCCGGAGAAGTTTCTCCTGTTCCATCGTGCCGGATCAGCGGACGGAGAAGTTTGGCGCGGCACACGGATCGGGCGCGCGGGTTTTCGCGAATCGGCGGTGGTATGAAAAGTTGACGTGCGTGCGTAGGAAATCGATGAGCGGACGACGAGTTCCAGACGTGTGGTTCCGCGACCGATCGGCGGATCGTGCAAGCTCTAGACAGTTCGCGCCGCATGCCGAACGGCGCACGCATCGTTGCCGCGTTGGGTGGACGCCGATCGATCGTTCGATTCGATCCCACTGCTGGCGGTCCAGCGATCCCGTCAAATTCCAAGCCTGTCATTCCAACTTGCACTGTTGACAGCAACGAGATGCAGATGAAGTACTCCCTCCTTCCCCAATTAGTTGTCGCTCTGCTGTGACAGGGTGGAGAGGAAGCTTTGGTTGAAATTACTAAAATGCCCTCATTCATTTTCTTCCTCCCACTCGCTTGTCTCGTTCTTCTCTGTAGCGCGTAGACGGTGCTGGCCGTTTCGCGAAGCATCTCCACCCCGATACACAAGAGCTAGTGAGTGGAGTAGTACTACTAGCCACCGCTGCTTCTCCACCCGATGCACAAGCATCCACAAGCACCGTCGACGTCCGCGCCCAGCCCCGCGCAGCCAAGCTTGGCGTCATCTTCCACGCGCGGCCAAGCATCGCCGCCGTCGTCTTCCGTCTTGTCCCTTTCCCCCGCTCGCCTCCTACCGAAGCTTCGCCCAGGGCCGCCGCCGGCACGAGCTGCGCGCCGCTCGCTCGCTGCCGCCGCGTAGATCGACGCCCGCCTCCGCGGCGTCCTCGCAAGTCACCACCACGCGCCTCCTAGAAGAGACCAGACAGGCAGGTAGCGCAGCTCCTCGCCACCTCCATGCCGGCGCAGGTTGCCGGGGCCGCCGTGCATGCCTCATACGACACATGCAACCCAGCCAACGCACATCTCGTCACCACCGCGAAGGCGAAGCTGCTCGCATAGCTCGCCGGGTCGCCTCGCAGCGCGATGCTCGCGTGGCCGTGCGCGAGCTCCGTGCCCGCTCTGCGGCGGAGGGCCGCGCACCAGCTCCGCCCCGCGCGAGCTCCGCGGCGGAGAGCCGCGCGCAATCGCCGCGCCAGCTCCGCGACGCGCGAGCTCCAGTCGTCAAGCCGCGCGCAACTGACGCGCTGGCGAGCCGCGCCAGCTCCACCACGCCCGAGCGCCGCGCCGTCGAGCCGCGCGCCTTGCCGCTGTAGCGTGCAGGTCGGGGAAGTCCTCCGCGCAGTCGCCGTCGTGCGGCTCCATGCCGCCGCTGCCGAGCAGTTCGATCCCGCCTCCGCGTGCCTCCGCATCGCTGCGCATCTCGCCCACCGCACTCCTCCATCCGGCCGGCCTGCCCAGCTCACCGCCGTCGCCTCCGCAGATCGACGAGGATTTGGCCGGGGAGGGAGGGGATTTGGGGATTTGGTCAGGGAATGAGGCGATTTCGCCTGGAGAGAGAGAAGAGAGACCGAGAGATTTTTTTTTTTGGGAGGAGTACGACCCTGCGTGGGATTAGATGGGAGCGTGGGCCCGGGAGCGGCAGCGCGACAGCTATTGTGGGAAAAAAGTTTTGCCCCGGAACGACAGCTATTGCGGGAAGGAGGAAGTACTCCACTGCACTATGCGTTCGAAATAAAAGCCGGAAATCTATTGACAAGTTGGATCAACCAAATAAAGAAAGAGCCCGTCTGCCCGTCTGACAGACAAGTCAGACCCATCTCGTTTGCTGCTTATCCAATTCCAAGTTGTGCCCACGCAAAACAAAATCCAAGTTGCGCCCACGCAAAACAAAATTCAAGTTGCGTCCAATAAAATAGACTGATGATACTGCTGCCCTCCATCAAAGATTTTTCAGGCCTGCTTTTCCCAAATCTCAGACGTCTATTTCCCGTCCGAAAGTTGCACACGTAAACATCACGCACAGCGCCACCGCGGGAAAAAGGTTGGCGCTGCTGCATTCTGGACTCGAGGACGCCGGCCGGGACACGTACCCGCCGGACGTGTGGCGCCAATCGAATTGGACGCCACCGTGTCTGGCCTGGCGGATAGGCACGACGACGCGAATCCGGAAGTGAGATGTCACGCTGACTTGGATTCTTCTCCTTCTCCTTCGTCTGGGATTTAAGAAACGAGGTTTGGTGAGTGGTGACGGGGTCACGCGACGCCCCTGCCACACGAAATCTGGTGGTCTCTGTTGAGCGGACACACACACGGAAACAAAAACTTATTAGTACTAAGTGGCTGGTAATGCCCGGTTCATCACTTTCGTCCACAGCGCCGCATGCCGCCACCGCCCAACGGAGAACATGTGCGCAACAGAGAATCGACGGGTTTGGAATCTGGTTTGTGTCCGGGGACGCAGAGCCATGTGTCGATATGTGTGTGTGCGCGCTTCTTCTGCCATGGACGACGGCGACTGCCTTCTGCTCTGCCGAGTGGAACAAATGATTCAGAATTCAGAGTGAAGACACTTTGGAGCTATACGTACGCGTTCTTCTAAGCAAGCAATCCTCGACAAGAAAATCAGAACAAAAAAAAATGTGGGAGTTGATTGCACACGTGAATCATATTTATTGGCCCATCTAACTGCCGATAATAATTCAGGTGGACCGCATGATCCAACTAGCCAGTTATGTTCACATGCACGAGGCATGCCCGCGTGCAACGAGTCAACGCCGTGTTTATGTTACGATGTCCACGCGTGACCCAACGTTACTTAGATGACAGGGTTCTTGACATTATCATCAAGAGACTTTTATAGTTGAGAAAATGCACAACACTTACATATGCATTGCCGGATTGCCCTATACTTCACGTTAACGCAGAGTTCAAAGTGCCAACTTGAGTCCGTCCCTTCTACTTTATCGAAAGTTTGAAACGTCAGTATCATAGCTGACAAATAAAGTTTTTAACTTCAAAGTTGAATAAGCACGTGATTAGAGAAAGAAAATTATAGGGAGCGGCATATTTATGGTACCTTCCCTCGCAAAAAAAAAATGTTTATGGTACCTTCCCTCGCAAAAGAAAAGATGTTTATGGTACCTTCAACTGCTGTAAACTCTGAGAACCCGTTTCGTTTGAATTTGAAATGGAGGTAGGAATCCCCGAATTTTATGTTTAAAAAAAAACATAACTGCAGAAAGGAAGTTGTCGAGCTGATGAAACACGCGGGCTGGGCCATCAAAGTCCTCGCTTCATCTGAGATCTTCGCAGGCCACGCCAACCACGGCCCAGCATAGTATCTGGCCTGCAACCCGTTACGGCTGACGAGATCATGCGTTTGACGAGTCGTCCCACTGTACCACCTGTACAGGCGACAACCGCCAGTGCTGATCCATCAAAAAAAGAAAAAGAAGCGACAGTACTGATCCAGTGCCGGCGCCGCGGTTTGATCCAGGCAGCAGTGCCGACGCTGCGATGCCGTTCTGCGCGCCGTCGTCGGACTCGTCGGGCTCGGGTCCTAGCGGCTGGGTCGTCCATGGGCTGGCGCTCGGCGCGGCTGCTGTGGCCGCCGCGGCCGCGGCGTACCTGTACCGGCGGCCGGCCGGGTTCCGCACCCGCGCGGTGGGCATCATACCCGCACGGTTCGCCTCCTCCCGCTTCGAGGGCAAGCCGCTCGCGCCCATTCTCGGCAAGCCAATGATCCAGGTACGCGCCCTGCTTCTCTTATGTCGTAGCGCGGCTCTGCTTCTCCCGTCGAGCCTGGATCTGAATGACTGAGTGAGTGGAAGCTTGCGCATGTCAAATTCGAATGGGCAATATGTAAGGGCAGGTGTGGTTTACATTGCAAGGCGAGGTTGAATTATGCTTGTGCATCGTTTGGAATTAGTTGCCGCGTCCTGCAGGCGTTGAGTTATGTTTAGACTGAATCACAGCAGTGATAGTGCTGATAACCTTTGTCTTTGATCTAGTTGCAGTTTTGGACATCCTGCTGCATTGCTCGTTTAGGTTAGTCATGTGAGACTGGTTAGTGCTGCCTGCCCCAGTCGACTATATGTTGCTTTAGTTTTGTGCAGTATGCTTGATGTGGTGTAATCTTTTAAATCTGAGTTACTTGTGAGATTATTTTCCCTCCTTCTACACTATAACATTGCCATTTTGTACATATTTATATGAAATGGTGGAGTGGTGACCTTCTCGCTAATACATTTTTTTTCTCATTTCTCTAGATCAAATGACTCCCTGATTAATTGATTAATGTTTTCAATTCTATTCCAAATGATAAATGTATATTGATAATTTCAAAAAAAAAATTGTGATGTCCACTAATCCAATATTCATTTGTTGACACATATATTTTATCGGTGGATCCAAGTTAAATAGAAATGGCAAGTATATCAGTTTTTGCTGTTGTCTTTGTACTAAACTCGGGAACAATTTATTTTTTTCTGAAAGTCAGCTTTCCAAAGTTTATCGGATTTTGGTATTTTGTCTTTAGTGATTGGTTCAAATATTTCAACGTTTCGCTTTTCAGAGAACATGGGAAAGAGTTATGTTAGCTTCATCCTTGGACCATGTTGGTAAGCCCAAACCTAGAAATCTTTGCCGTGCAAATTTTCTATATAGTTCTTGATGTGTTACCTTAAGTTGATTCTTTACTTGTATGGATTCAATGTTCACAGTTTGATGTCAATTTGTTTCTTTTTCCCCCTTAGTTGTGGCAACGGATGATGAAAGAATTGCGGAATGTTGTAGAGGATTTGGAGCCGATGTTATAATGACAGCAGAGTCATGCAAAAATGGTACCACTTATTGTTTTATAGTCATTGTCTTTCTTTGTTATCCTGATTAACCGCGCTATGTATTGGCATGTGTTTGTCAATTTAGGATCTGAACGCTGCTGTGAGGCGCTTAGTAAGCTTGGAAAACATTTTGATATCGTTGTCAATATCCAAGGAGATGAGCCTCTTATTGAACCAGAGATAATAGATGGTGTAGTTATGGCACTTCAGGTGGTTTCTTATTTAACACTATTTTTATGTTTTTGTGGAAATCTCTTCAACTGAAAAGAATATTCTTCTAATTTGGATTGCAGCGAGCTCCTGATGCGGTCTTCAGCACAGCTGTCACTTCATTGAAACCTGAAGATGCATTTGATACAAATCGAGTGAAGTGTGTTATTGATAATCAGGGTTATGCTATATACTTCTCGAGGGGGTTGATCCCATTCAACAAGTGAGATACTATCACAGTGTTTCTTTTAGCTAGTCCACCACCAACCAAATTTCACGTACGATTGTCTGATGAACGTTTCAGATCAGGGGAAGTCAATCCCAATTTTCCATATCATCTTCACCTGGGAATCGCGGTATCTACCTTGCTCATGATTCATGATGTTTGAATATTTCAATTTGCAAATAAACATGTAAGCTACATATAGGCGGTAGTTAACTAGATAACTGACTGTATGCAGGGCTTTGATTCGAAGTTTTTGAAGATTTATCCAGAACTTCCACCAACTCCATTACAGCTGGAGGAGGACTTAGAGCAACTTAAAGTTCTTGAGAATGGGTATCGGATGAAGGTAATTTGGCATGGAACTTTATCAAACAGAGCCAGGAAGTGCCTACTTGTTAGTTAATATCTATGAGGCCAGGAGTGCTTGTTTTTTGGTTTGTTAGTGCTCCCCTGCAGTTTTAACTATGGCTCCTGCCTCCTGGAAATCTTAGGTGCTCTATCTGTATAATTCTGCTAATGTTTGCCTGGATACAGCTATAGTACCATTTAGCAATCATTCAAAACTGTCTATGTTGCGGTTGCCAACATGGTAAACTTTACTTGCTTGATATAAATTCAGTTAAGTAGGTAAAGGCGTGTCTGTGTTCCGCACGTTCGACATCATATGCCTTTGTATGATATACACTGCTATAGACATATTGTTTGTATCTTGTACCCTAGTGCTGAATTGTGTTTCTGTTTTCTTTCCTTGGTTGCAGGTGATAAAAGTCGACCATGATGCACATGGTGTCGATGCACCCGAGGATGTCGAGAAAATTGAAGCATTGATGCGAGCGAGAAACATTCAATAGCAAATGCACTGAAAGCACCCTGTTTTGTACGATATGCTCCTTGTTTTGTAAGACCGACCAAATTAAATTGAGTTTGTAAACTAGGATCTTTGCCGTTTGCTGTCTATATTCGTGCATACCCCTGTATTTATTTGTTCATATGACATCAGTAAAGGAAATGGTCATAACATTTTGGGTGAAAATGCGTCCAAGTTTGCGATTATCAGCTTGTCTCCCAATTCCTCAATCTTGTGCTTGCCAATCTTTTCAACAGTAGCTCATATAGTAATATTTATGATTACTGTTGCATCACTCGGCAACCAGCAGTGAGCACATAGTTGTGGTTGTATTCGTAGTCAGCCTCAGTGGAAATATACATTTGTTGTGTGCAATTATGAAAAACGGTCTTGAAGTGAAGCAAATGGAGGGAATAAAAAGCAGATCCATGAGCTATGAGACATCATTAGCTAACTCAAATCTTACTGAATATTCAAGGTTACCTGCCTCTCTCGAAACCAGGATGCATAAGTAATGATGATTAAAAAGCAAATGCAAACAGAAAAACGCTTGCAGTCTCAGTGATGCTGTGGGTCAGGCCCGCCCGGGACTTCTCGCTTGCTGTCTCCGCCGTTGCTCTCCAATGTCTTCCTTCCCTGATTCATCCACCCGTCCAACCAAGCTAAGGAAGGCACCGGCGCATGAAGCCCACGCGACCGGGGGGTGGTGCGCGCCAAGGCCCTCTCCACGGAAGGCCCTGAGCTAATGATCATGGCGAGCAGAAGCAGGCATGAAAACTGAACGCGACGGCTCATCTGCTTGTTTCAGGATGTACTCCTCCAACTTGGCTAGTAAACTTCTTGTAAAGAAAAAATGGCTACTTAACTTGTGCTCACTAGACTACCAACGTATCGGTCAGGTTCATATATAGGAGAGTGAATTGGTGACTGGCGATCACATCATACTGTTAGCAAGAACAGCTGGACTCCGGACGTGCGCTGCGGCCTTCAAGTCTCTTATCTTACCAATTCACTACCCACTATCCACAGACGTCAAGCATTTTGCTACTACTGACCGGCGACAACGCCAATGTCATTGCCAATCTGTCTGCACAAACGATCCAAAGAAAAAGCTGCCAGCAAAGGGCGTCATTTGACTGCCACTATCATCTTGCTGTGTTTCGGTCTTTCAGAATGGTATTTGAGGCAATGACAACAGCCGTATATGTGAATGGATAATCGTTGTTATTTCTACTTGTGGATGCTGAGCAAAAAAAAGGCCTCTTCAGGTGGGTTATGGGCAGATCTTCCAATATTGAATCACTACTGCTGCAAAAGCGATACATTGAAGAGGAAATGCAGGTCTAATAATGCTCTATGTGAACAAAGATAATCAATCACCTTTTTGTCACCTTTGCCTAGTGGGAACTTTTTGAATACTTCGAACAGAAGTACTATATCCAAAAGTGTTATGATCCACAGACAGCTAAATCAAAGCCAACATTCCTATAAGGACAGGTACAATGCTACACCCTAATCTTACACTTCGTTCATTAAACTTTCTTTTCTGCCGACAAAGCGAGCAGTTTTGCCTCTCTTTACTTTCAGACCATGCAATAACCAATTAAGTAACTGCCTTCTTTATAAGTAATGTCATGACCGATCATGCTGCAGTGTGCTCTGCACTTGGGCGCTTTTGCTCGCCAGTTGGGCTGTTGATAAACAAAGTCCAATTAAGCAGGCCACTTTGCTAATGGCCACCGTGATCCGATGCGCTAATCAGACATGAATGCGCGATCGGTATACGGTTTCTTGTCGTGGCGGCGCACACTGATAGGTGGAACGGGAAAAGGGCTTCTGCATGGCAGACAAATTCTTTTGTGCGTTACTGACATTTCTATGCAGCTTAGTCGCCGTCCACGGACAGAATATTGTTTCATAGAAGGCATTGTCACCTTCATCTTTTCAGTTTCCTCAAAATGCAGAACTCGTGGCCGAAGTACAGGCTATTTGACAAACTATGAAACTTATTTGAGCATTTTATAGATATAAAAAGATACTATTATAAGAACTTTACTGTTAAGTTAGTGAGCAAACTTTCGTTTTGGATACCATGTTGATCGATGTCCAAAATGTGACGGCGAGGTCGTGCAGGAGAGAGTTCAGTGCAAAGTAAACCTGCATGCGAAGACCATTGTGGACGACGACAAGTGCGAGGTGTGTGCTGCAGAACCGGAAGACACCTTCCACTTGCTTTTTGGATGCTCGTTGGCTCAATCTTTCTGGAGCGCGATCGGTGTCGAGCCAATGCAAGGGCTAACAGCGCGCGAGCCATGGCGCCTGCGGTGGCCGGCGACAACGCCGGTGCAACACAGAGACACACTGACCCTCTTGTGCTTGTGGCAAATTTGGAAGCACAGGAACGAAGTGGTATTCAGACAAGCTGAGCCGAGTCTCACCCGTCTTCTCCGTGACTTCCGGGAAGAAGCAAGCTTGTGGAAGTGCCGCCTGCGGCGTGATGAAGCGTCGATTAGTTCGTCATGGTGTTCCTTGTTTAATCCAATGTAGAAAAACTCTGTAACTCGCTGCTTGTTCAAAAGCTTTGTACCCTTGAAAACCGGGCCGGAATGGGCCATTTATTTCATATGAAATGAAATTCAAGTGGGGAGTTCTCCTCCCCCCGTTGACTTTCAAAAAAAAAATGTGACGGCGATTGGACGCACTAGTAACTTGGCTGTATGTATGCCCACAGAGTTGATTACAAGTTTACAACTACTGTTTTTGTCTACTCTACGTCCCCACCTAAGAAATAAAGCTTCGATGCAAAGTCATCCAACATGATCTTGGTCATTACAGATAAAGTACTCGTAACCTGGTCAATGTCCGCTCATGTACTCTAAGCAAATGCATGAGTCAGGGCCAAGTAAGGTGAGTGACAACTTAACATTAACAAGCTACAGACTGTTTTTCTTTCCCTTCGTCACGAGTAGTGTTCAGCAGAACAGAACCGTGGATGTCACTTTGGTGCAAATAAATGGCGCGTTATATGATGAAGGGATCGGTTTATATATACACTAGAAGATTTAAATTTTTCTCCGACAGTTCACCAGCAAGTGCCTAACAGGTTTAGTACATTCGGTTAAGCAGTTTTGATTACTGTGGGGGTGATGTTGTCGGGAATAGACTTGTAGGTAATTGGCACAAACTGTTGGCAAACACATGCAATTATACTTTTTTTTTGACAGTCAACGGGGGGGGGGGAGCATCCCCACCTGAATTTTCATTAAACAGGCCGTCAGCAGGCCGAGCTTTTACATGGGTGAGCCATCATGGCAGAAATAAAAACAGTTTTACATGGAATACATCAAGGACAGGGATAAACTAAGACAACACAACAACAACTTTCGACCAAATCAATGCCTTGAGCACAAGCTGAAGAACAATCACCAATCGTCGACAAAATGACACCACCGAGCAACATACTTGCCAGTTTCACAATGGACTTAGCACCTCCACACCACCCATCGTAGCTACGCCGCCTTGTTGTCGCCCTCCACCTTCCAACAAGGGGAGGAATCCTTGAAGGACCGAGGGACCGTCCAACAAAGTGGGGACTAAGAGTGGGAAAGGCACGCCGGCCACCGCTTGCCGGAACACATCGACCTCCCTTGTAGTTGATGAAGACACCTTTCGAAGCATATCCGGTCTCCACTAACCGCCATCCTACGCCCTTTGTGGGGAGGAATCCACAAAGGAGGGAGGGCCGGTAACCATGGACGCACACGGCATTTGATCTGATGACACCATCAACAAGAAGTCCGACGACGAAGCAGAGGCGCCAGCGGCGAGCACCCACCGAACCATAATGAGAGCCAACAACAGGCCAAGACCATTCGGATGGTGAGAGGAGGAGGGGCACAACCTTCAAATTTCCCCAAGAAGCTTGACGAGGATGGGGTATGACTGATATTGCTTTAATCGTGCGGAGGTAGAACACCACCCCATGCACCGGGCACGAAGCTTTCGCTGCACAGTCAAAGCATTGGAGCCAGAGGCATCACCAAAGCTAGAGCAACCGTCCGTCCGAAGATGACCGAAGATGAATCATCTCCCTGCAACTCGGGTGCAGCACTTTCGTTGGGCATCATTCGTGCTCAAGATCTTCGGAGGCTACATCACCATCGATCTCAACCCACCAACAGTATGTAGCAAGTATCACGACCACCATGGCCGCTCAAGACAACAGCCACACAATGAAGAGAGCAGAGGTCCCAACATAGCCATTGTGCCGAGAGCAAGTAGTAATGAAGCACAATACCTGAGCTTGATATTGGTGGCGGATGAAGCCGAAGCGCATTAGGGCCGCGCCTCCGGCGAGCCTGCGCACAGCTGCGCCGCCCTCAAGCCATGCTCCGCAGTCCACCAGGCGTCACGGCAACGTCCCGAGCCCACAAGCCCAGCCCGTCGCCGATGTTCGCCGTGGAAGCCCAACCCCGCCGCCATGTCGTCGGAAAGGGCATGAATCAGGCCCCCGCATCGCAGGGGCTACCAGATCCGGCTATGAGGAGCCCGGATCCGGCCATGGGAGGCCCGGATCCGGCCAGCCGGAGTCCGACCATGGCTTGGGGTGAGAAGGAAGAAGAGAAACGGAGGAGCACCGCGGAGGAAAACGGAGGAGACTTGAGGGCCGCGCGAACAGCAGCCGTTGGGGCGCTGCCGCTGGCCGCCGCCGTCGCCACCGGAGGGCGGCGGCGGCGGTCGCCGATGTGCTGGTTGCGGTGGTGTTTGGCGGAGGCGCTGGGTCGCCCCGAGTCGCCTCGGAGGAGACGACGCGAGGCTCTCCTTTTTCCTTTCCTTTGTCAGCGATTTTCACCAAGTCTCCAGGGTCGCAATTATACTTGATAGCTGCCGGCCACTCAGTTGAAAACAACAAAGACCAACCAAACTGTTGGCCACTCCAATCAGAACTGTTGGCAAAGAGTGAGTATCTTGTAGTGATACGGGCGATTTGTGCACAGAACCGTGGATTTCACTCATTTCCTTTTTGTCCTACAGAGACAAGAGAAAATGCGTGCCCTACAATAGAAAGTGGGTGTCCCTCAGCTGTACTGCGTTTCTTGGTGCCTCTAGACTTTTTTTGAGGTGGAGTTTTGGGAATCCTTAGCACGGTTGGGGGCATGTAAAGATGAACAGAAAACAGAATGGAGCGGGCTTGAGTAATGACCGAAAAGATTTTAATTCTTGCTTAACCGGGGCATTAGGTGCTAGGACTTGTGTTATACATAACTCTGATGAAAGAATTCCATGCTTAAGGTGACCAGAGAGTTCATAGCAAATATACTAGCAAGCACATTCGCATGATTTTTGGCGCAAACTTGCAGTTTAGTAGTAGATTAAAATGGTTATGTCGATAGGCACCCTGTAAACTCGACAAGCTTCAACGGAAGGAGATTCAGAACGGGACCAGGGTGAAACTTTATTCGTTCTGAACTCTCTGAAGAATCAGTTCACAAGTAAAACTCTTTCAGATCTCTGTCTGCGTCTCTGACTCTGTAGACTCTAACACTTCTAACACATGTATATCAGCAATGTGGAAAATACGAAAGGAAAAACAACTAAACGAAGATCTTCTCTTTTATTGACGCGCACAAAAGCTAGCTCTCATATTCATCTCCTCGTGTCCCCTGTATCTCACAACTACATAGTACGTAGGAAGAAACACGCTACGAAATCATATTCTTTTTTTGAACCCGGATACGAAATCATATTCTTGTTCAGTGATGCTGCGGGTCAGGGCCGCCGGGGCTGCGCCTCTTCGACTCGCCAACGCCGACAGTATCGTCCGTCTCCATCTCCTCGCGCATTACCTTGGTGAAGTGCCCCCGCACGGTTGCCGTCGCCATTGTTGCCGTCGCGTCCCTCCTCCCCCAATGCCGGCCGGCCTCTGTCGTCGTCACGACCGACGAAAGAACCAGCAGGACGCACAGCAGTGCGATCATCCCGGTAAAGCCACGAACCTTCGCCATGTACACTCTCCCCGCTCTTCGTCCCAGCTGCACGTACCTGCAAATTCAGGATCAGCAACGCACTGCGTGTTCTGCTGCGAGTGTGGTCAGGTAGCTAGATGATGCCCGATGCTACGCGGACGGCACGGGTTTTTATAGGCGCAGCTGCCTCGCGCGCCCTCGAAGAGCCGCGACGGAGCAAGAGCGAGCGAGCGTCGCTGACCCAAGTGATGAAGGCTGTAGTGGGCGGCGTTGGTCGGGAGGTCAAAAACGTTTGATTTTGGAGGCTTCCGCGGTGTTCTTCCACCGGTGCCGATCCGCGATAAGACGGCCGGCAACCACGCACACAATAATGCCGCCGGATAGGCCGGCCGTTCGTCCCGGTGCTGCGAGCGAGGCTAGTGATGAGTGAGTTGACATCTGATTGATGAGTTGTAGTGGAGAGGTGTTGTTGCTTGCACATGTTTGGAACTGGTAAAGCATACGTGGTCGTACTCGTACATGCACTTGAGCTGGCTGGCCGGCAGATGGCCGGAGAAATTAAATGGCGCGCACATTGGACGTGCATGCCGACTTGAGGTAGCTCCTGTGGTGCGCTCTCGTTCTGACGGAAAGCCCCCGCGCGCGCGCGCCCTTGCGATTAGGCCACATCTCGTCGTCTCTGTACGAACTTTGTCAAGATAGGGCAGTCATCCTTTATCCTGTACGTGTGCCGGTGTGGTGTTTGACCTGTGATGAGCTGAATTCTTAATTTTCTGGGCACGGGAACGACTCAGCGGCGTTGAAAATGTATGAGATGGGGCATTGTGCTGTTTGAAAAGGCCGCCGATGTAGTAACAAATTTTTGACCGAACCCGGAAGCATTATCATGTGTTTCTTTTCGTGGTTTTTTTTTTCAGTCTTGCGCAACCTGAGGATTGATCTGTAGCGCATAAACTACAACAACGTGATTTTCCTTTTGGCAGTGTTCCATCTACCAGGGGAAAAAGGTGGCGGTGAAGTGTAATGCATCTTATCGCTTTGATCCAAAAATAATAAAGTAGAGGAGAATCATAATCTGTCCAAGCTAGCAGGTTTTTTAGCAACGACTCCGACTCACGCAAAAGAAACGCCGCCTCACCGACTCACGCGAAAAGAGCTGATCGATGAATCGTCACGGCACGTCGGCGGCCGCCCAAGCCATAGAAGCTCCTTAAAGGTCAGTTCAGGCTCGCAGGAAGCTCCTTAATCAAGCTCATCAGCGAAATACACCATTTCTTCAGCAGATGGCGTGAGACCAAATTAAATCGAGTTTGTCTACTAGGATTTTCGTTCCACTTGCTGTCTGCGTATCCTGTGCATACCGTTGCATTTATTTGCTGAGAATCTGAGATTTGCTAGCAACCATTAAATTTTGGAAAAATAAAATAAAATGTACACATGAAATAATTTTTTAAACTAGAGCATTCTCTATAGTTAAAGCTATAATGTTTTTATCTATGTTAAGAGGATAATATAATAAAATTTAGAAGATTTAGATGGATGGATTATTGTTCAGTGGTTGAAAAAATGACTGAGAGATTAGCAGAATCTTAATCATTTGAGGAGACATGCAGTAACTACTTAATCTGTCCGCTTCACCTAAGAAAACCTACGCGATTTGATCGAGATATTTCGTAGCAAAAATTATGAGCAGCCTCACTGTAAAGACCGCTTGTTGAGGGAAGCAAATTCAGGTAATTGTACATGGTTATCTAAAGATTATTTAGTATGACAGGGTGGCTATTGTTTCATCGTAGTTGTTTCACCTGTCGACTACCCTCTAGGATGGAACAGAAAGCGCACGGGTTTTGGGAGCATAGAGGCACATGCCCCCTTAGTGATGAGTCCCAATATCAACTGTTACATCACCGTCAACTGTTAGATCACCACCAAAATGTTGTGAATGATCTAATGGTTGATATAGAGGGTGTTTCAGAATATTCCTATATGGAACTAAAATCGGAGCAAGAATTTTATACAATCATCCGGTTTTTCACTTGTACACGAGTTCATCTCAATTTTCGCACATTCCCCTTGAGAACACGCTTGACATGTGATAGGATCGCATCTTCGGATCGGTCGTTTGGCGAGCTCCCTTTTTTTTTTTTTGAGATAAGTTTGGCGAGCTCCCTGGGCAGGGTCGTAATAGACCTCACATCAAATATAGTTTGGAGGCCCAAGGCAATAACAAGTTGTTAGTCCGGGCCTAACAGTAGAGAGGGTGAAGAGACCTGTTAGGCCCAATCTCTTTGCCCCATCATCGGTACTAACTTTGGGCCCTTTACAGGTTTTTAAGCTAAGAGTCCAAGCTCAGACGTTCAGTAACTTCTTTGCGTGATTCAGTAAACCAAATCGTCAGTGTTCATTTCAACAAGCAGTTAATTTTCATTCACCGATGAGAGCGGCGGGTTTCGATCGAAGGACGAAAGCAGGGGCGGCAGCAGAGGTTTGATCCAAGTACGATTTGATCGTGTAACTATTCAAGCGAAGAATAGTCAGAGATCAGAGCACCAATGGCACCAAAGCTCAGACGTTCAGTAACTTGCTTGGGTGATTCAGTAAACCAAATCGTCAGTGTTCATCTCAACAAGCAGTTAATTTTCATTCACCGACGAGATCGAGAGGCGGGTTTCCATCGAAGGACGAAAGCAGGGGCAGGCGAAGAATAGTCAGAGGTCAGAGCACCAATGGCGGCAACGAGGTGCTGCCCCCGTGTTGCGGTTCCATTGGGACAGGGCAATCCGAGCCCCGTGCGGCACACATGAAGGCGAACTGCGCGCAGATGCGCTTCTCCGGATCGCGTTCACTGCATGCAACAAGCTAAGGATCCGAGATAGCGAAAGCGACGCCTCGATCGTTAGCTAGGTCACTCGTAGTAGCTCGTCGTAGCAGTGTGCTGCATCTCTGCAGCCGCAAAGCTAGGAGAGCTAGCTAGGGACATATAGACGCTTACGTGAAGATGCATGTGTCGCACACCGTGATCGAGCGCACCACGCGATGCAAGTGCACCGCACCGGCAACGTACGACGCTGATCTGATCGGCGTACGTACACGCACGCAGGCATGCGCTCGTGTACATGCATGTTCCGGCTACTTGGTACGTAGCCGCCGGCCGCCGGCCCCCGTTGCACGTGGCCGTGCCGATCGACGAGGGCCCGATCCGATCGATCCGTCGACGCTCACCTCGACGTTGGAGCTAGCCTATAGCTAGGCACGCACTAGTAGCAGCAGTACTACTAGTACTACTAGTAGATGCAGGTGCCAGCACGACCGACGCGACGGACACGTTGCCTGACACGTCTCACGTCTGTACGTACTTGCGCCCACCAATCGAGTCATCATCATCGGACTGGACCGGCCGGGTAACGTCGCCGTTGTACTATACTAGTACCATGCATATATCTTTGGCGCGCCGGCCGGCTACGAGAGAGCCAAGCTAGATTGTCGCTGCTATGCTAGCGCGATGGAACGCCGCACCTACCGGCCGGTCGGGTTACACCTGGCCATGCATATCCTGCAGGAGCACGCTGCACGCGTTAGGTCATTCTTCACCTGTCCCGTTTATCTCGGTGATTCGTACGTACCCGTGCTTAATTACGCTCCCAACCTTAGCGATCGAGCGAGAGATCGAGGGCGTGATCGTTTCCTGTGCTTCATTACGTCTCCCCCCATGCATTTCACATGCGTGCCGCCGCGGGAACGCGCCGTGTGCGCACGTAGCGTCTCCTGCTCGATCGCGCGCCATGCTTGGTGCTGTCGGGGGGCCCAAGGTCCCAGGAGGTTGCCTTGGCTGAGCGCGGCGGTCCTGACTCGGTTGATCCGCCCCCGTAGGTTGGTTGGAGTCTGACCCCCGGTGTTGGATCGGGCCAATAATTCGGCGGCCGGGCCGGCGGCGACGCGTGGTGTCGTGGAACCGCCGCGCGCGGTGGCGCCGTCAGATCGACGCATGCATGCATGTCGGCTGCGGGCAGGTTCTCGACTCGAGGCTGATACGAGGGAGGAGGGAGGCCATCGTCCTCCTCCTGGCTCCGATGCGCGCGCGGCTCCGTTGGTTTCTCCCCGATCCCGGGGGTGGTGGTCACCACGGCGCGAGTGGAGTGGATCGAATGGGTTGGCGACAGCTGTTGCCGGTGCCGTGACACGTTACGCTCTCTCGCTTGCGGATGCATGTACGGGGAGGAGCAGGCAGCCGTACCCCGTCTCGGCTCTCCGGAGCCCTGATGCCGCGTGTATTCCGTCGCACGGCCTCAAGCCTGACGGTTTCACTTGATCGAGCCAGTGCCCAGTGTTGGTCCAAAACCCGTCTCGCTTTCCTTCGTCGCGATCGTCCCGCGTGCCCCTGCACCAACAACAGGTCCCCGCGATTGACTTGCGCATAGAATCGTAACCGCACAGTTCCATTTCCACAACATTTCGATACCCGCAGGGAATTCTTTTTTTTTCCCAGAACATTTCGATCGACCGAGCATTTCTTCGTTTTCCTTCAGAACAAAAAAAAAAACGGATGCATGTCAACTTCTGAACATACTAACCTTCTTGAGGTTTTGCGTGATGTAACATTTTGGCCCGTAAATATGTGCCGTACACGGTACACCAAAGCCACGAGAGGACGTGCGACTATTATATTATTCCTTCAACAAATGTCTCTGGTCTGGCTACAGGAGCTCCAGCCATCCCGATCGTTGATGTAGGCCGGGTATGGGCATATTACGGCGCGAAGCCAGGTACAGCCAAGGGAAGAAGAAAATTTTTTTTGACGCGGATGCATGCTCTAGTCTACACGTAAGTACGTACACGCGCGAGCAATTTCTACGGCGCCCGTAGCTTTGCTTCGGGACGCAAAAGGTCCTGTCGCCCTGTCGCGCTCGACGGAGCAGGACAGGCACGTCGTTTTTTTAGCTTTCGTGTAACTGCAATCGCAATGTGGAACCGCGACAGCAATCGGCGCACCATTGTATATGCACAATAATGTCCTTGCGTTTAAATCTGTCGCGTCTCGCAAGCTGTGTCACCGGGGAATGACGCTGCACTGCCGGATTCGCGCAACACGGTGGACGAGGTACAGGAGCGCACTGGTTTTGCTGGGTGCTTCACCCGCTAATCAGTACTAGTCCTTTTCTACAACAAAAAGAAGCTAATCAGTGGTCAAGCAGGTTTTTTTTTTTTGAGACCAATCAGTGGTCAAGCAGGTAGGAAACTCCAGCGAAGCCAAGACAGTGCTGTACGAGGATTCGGATCGTTACTGTGGATTTTGGCCGTGGTATGGTTTGGTTTGGTAGTAATGGTCGGTCGAGCTGTTTTCCATGCTCCAGCTCTTGGTCGAGAGCTTGAACTACTATTAGGATAAACAAGCTGACATAGTGGTATAAACAATGTCCTTGGATGTGAACTGTCCATTGGCCCAACTAATATATCTCCAGACAATAGACATGAGGCATTTAAACAACATTTCTAGCTCAAGGAAGTCAACCTGATAATTGCCATTGTTTTCTGAAATTATACAAGTAGGATTGTCACTAGTCGGTGGTGTTGTGGAATACAGAATGTCTGAAACCTTATTCTGTTCCTGGAGGTGGATATTTTGTATATTTCAGTGGGAGAAATAACTCAACATCTCTCGCCCATCGAATTACCAAAAACAGCAGGTACATGGCCATCTGCATTGTTCACTGGACAGCACATTAGCAGCAGACAACGGCAAGGGCATGCAAACTTCACCCATCGCTCGTGGCGACCATGTTTTGCATGGACCTGTGCCTTGTTGCTATCTCCCCACAAATAACAGAGAGCAAGTGATGGACTCCATTGGGTCGGCTTTGCCTCTAGTGTTGTGAGCTTTGTTGCACGCTACTACACTTTTCAGAGTTGTTATAAAATATATAACGATTTAAATTATTGTTTTCATTACTAGGAAAAATATAACAAATATCTTCAAATTGCCTGCAATTCTGGCTACAAGATTTTCTAAAGCTAGAGCTTTGCCAACTGGGCCCTCGTTTAGAAGAATCATGCCGGTTCTAAAATTTCAACTGTTAGAACCCAATGACAATGTTTAGAGTAACAAATGGTTTTGAAAAGTCAACGCAACACCAAACACAGACATAATTAAGGCGCCTGCCAAACTGCTTGTTAAGGTTTGCATGTGTAGTTCAAAACCTCTGGTACAGCAACTTATGACGCCCTGGCCGCCTATATATACTCGAGGCCATCACCCCAGCAGATCACAAGTGCAAAGTGCACCACAACACCACCTCTCCCCTGCCTCTGAAGCTATAGCTCCTCTGTTCCTGCTCTGTTTCTCATACTGCAGGGTGACCAGGACCAGCAGCAGAGAGAGCTCTGTTTCCACTTCCTTTCCACGTAGTAGTACAGAAGCATAAACAGCACTGTACCTTAAGAGTAGCCATGGTGGCGATAACGGCGCCTAGCTCGCTCGACCAGATCCCCCTGATACTGTGCCCCAAGACCAATGCGGCCGAGCCGTCCGCCATCCCTTCTGTCGACCTGTCGGCGCCGGGGGCGGCCGCGGCCGTGGCGGACGCGTGCCGCAGCGTCGGCTTCTTCAGGGCGACCAACCACGGCGTGCCGGCGCGCGTCGCCGGCGCGCTGGAGGCCCGCGCCATGGCGTTCTTCGCGCTGCCGGCGCAGGACAAGCTGGACATGTCCGGCGCCGCCCGCCCCCTGGGCTACGGCAGCAAGAGCATCGGCCTGAACGGCGACGTCGGGTGGCTCGAGTACCTCCTCCTCTCCGTCAGCTCCAACTCCGTCGCCAAATCCTCCCTGCCGCTCGCGCTCCGGTGAGTCACTCACAGATTCTACTACTAGCTTGGATGGGTTTCTCTACAACGCGTGTGCATGCATGAAAAAAGAAGTTTGGTGAGTACGAAATTTAATGGTGGCTAATTAATGTGTAAACATGCACAGGACGGCATTGGAGGAGTACACGGCGGCGGTGCGTGAGGTGGGCGCGCGGGTGCTGGAGCTGGTGGCGGAGGGCCTGGGCCTGGACCGCGCGGTGCTGCGGAGGATGGTGACGGGCGCGGACGGCAGCGACGAGATGGTGCGATTGAACCATTACCCGCCGTGCCCGGTGGCGCCGGGGGACTGCTGCGGCGTGACGGGGTTCGGGGAGCACACGGACCCGCAGATCATCTCCGTGCTCAGGTCCAACTGCACCGCGGGCCTCCAGATCAAGCTCAGGGACGGCAGGTGGGCCCCCGTGCCCCCGGACCCGGAATCCTTCTTCATCAACGTCGGAGACTCGCTGCAGGTGCTCTCAGCAGTCTCACTCGGTCGCTACGCTTTTCCTGTGCGGCTGTGCATGCATGTTTTCTCCTGTTGTCGTTCACGCACCAGTTGTTCTAAGCCTGTTTTGTATTATGCAGGTCCTGACGAACGGGCGGTTCAAGAGCGTGAAGCACCGGGTGGTGGCGCCGGAAGGGATGCAGTCGCGTCTCTCCTTCATCTACTTCGGCGGCCCGGCGCCGTCGCAGCGGATCGCGCCGCTGCCGGAGGTGATGCGGGAGGGGGAGCAGAGCCTGTACCGGGCCTTCACGTGGGCCGAGTACAAGAGCGCCGCCTACATGACGCGCCTCTCCGACCACCGCCTCGGCCCCTTCGAGCTGCGCGCCGCCAGTTTCCCGCTGCCCGGCGGCGAGCCCGTGGCGAAAGATCCGCACCACTGCAGCAGCAACAGCGCCTGCATGCCGCGGCAGCAGCACGAGGTGGCACAAGTGTAGTACTAGACAGTTCCGTGCGCTAGGCTATAGGACGACACTTCCGTGCGCTAGGCTAGGATCCTACAAATATTCTCCTTTGCTTGGCCGGCCCAAGACGGGCACCTGCCTCTCTGTGCAGTGCAGTGCAGGTTCTCTGCTGCTCTGTGTACTCTGACCAGTGCGGGCGTGTACATGGTCGGTCCCTGTAACTTCCCCGTAGTAGAAGTCGTGGTTTGCGTGTATGATGCCACTTTTGTTGCTTGCTTCTACCCAAAGGCAGATGCTTGCCACGTACAGTACTGTACTAGTTTATGGCTTGGTTCTCTGTACGTATCAGTAGGCAGCTAAATTAGCCTGTGTGTCTGTAACTGTATCTGTAACCATGGTTCTGGAAGTATTTAGTGAACGCGAGTGGAGAATTGAGATGCAATGTGCACTGTTTTTGTATCGATGTCAGTGCTCTATATTAGTAGGAGTACTGCATGTACAAGGAAGGAAAACTGAATTCGTCCAGAAAAAGACGCGGAACTTTGGTCCTGAACCCTAGCTATTGTATTCGTCCCTGAAAAACAGGTCGAGCGAGAACTGGTCATTAACATTCGTATCGCCCGCCGACGACATCCTCAAAGAAAACTACTCCACCCGTCGACAAACCGCGTCACAGCCTTGTCTCCTTTGGCATGCGTTTCGAAGAGATCGATCAGAAAACAGTGGGTCAGTTAATCCTAGCTACAAGAACGCTGGAAAAAAAACATTCTGGAAAGCCAAGAACGTTGGAAAATGACCTCTCGTAGAGGAGTAGTGGTGTTTTAGTAGGTGTTTGGAGACTGGAGACTAAATTTTAGTCCTTAGGAATCTTGCGATTTAGAAGTACTAGATAAAGTCTAATTACAAAACTAATGTCAGAACCTCTGGACTAATTCGCGAGACGAATCTAATGAGGGTAATTAAGACATAATTAGCGACTAGTTACTGTAGCATTACTGTAGCAAATTAGAGATTAATTAGGCTCGTTAGATTCGTCTCGCGAAATAGCACCCATACCTAAAAGGGTTTTACAATTAGACTTTATTTAATACTCCTAAATCGTAAGATTCTTTGAGACTAAATTTAGTCCTAAGTGATCCAAACACCACCTTAATCCGGCTGCATCGCGCTTGCTGCTGCATCTGCTGATCAGCTGATGTGATCGGAGATGCGACCAGCTGCAGTGCAGCTGGCTAGCTAGAGGGGCGACGGGCGTGAGACACAACGCTAGCTCGCGCTGCGCTGTGCCCGTGTCTCCCCGTGTCTCCCTCCGCCTTACCTTTCGTAGGATAAAGGAACGTTACCTCACCGGACGAGCAAAAAAGGGAACTGCATGCCATCCACTGGGGGCTGGATTCTCGCTCGAGAGCAAGTACTCACCGCTCACCGCTGCATGCGGTGCAGTAGATTCTCCGATCTCTCAAGAAGCCTTGACTTGACCAAATGACCAGGCAAGGCGGGCGCAGGCTCCGTGTTTACATGCGGGTAATCATGCATCGCTGTGCAAAGCAGCTGTTTCAATCGCTCAAAAAAAAAGCAGCTGTTTCAAGATTCTGCTGTCACCTCGGTGAGTAACAGGTGTTCAACGAAGCGTGAGAAAACAACTAGTATAACTACCAGTACCGTACTAGCTAGAGTCAGCACCTCATTGGCTACCTGGTGATGAGGATCAGATCGATGGTTTTTTGGGGGCTACGGCCTACGGGGACGCCTATAACACACGATGACACGAGTAACTTGGTGAGACAAACCTCCCTCAGCTAGTGAGATTAGCGTAGCAACACCGCAAGCGAGCCCCCGACACGAACAGTCCCGTTGGAGTGCACAGCGGCATACTCCTCCTACACGTGAACCCGTCTCTGACATGCGTCCATGGGGCCATCCCTTTCCTCATGTACTACGCGCACTGCTTTTCTCTCGCAAACAGTACGCGCACAGGCCACGACTCCTACCTCTACCAGCCTATGTTACCACTTTTGCCGTGACACCTAGGTTCCGTCAGCCAGGCCTCTCGATCGCGGCGAATTTCGCTTTGGAGATGGGTCTGCATGTTGGAGAGGAGAGGAGAGGAGACGAGACAAGACGATGCTACCACGGGACGTACGGGCCTCGCCACGTGCTCGGCTTGCGGGCGCCGTCTGGGGAGGTGGACGGCGCGCGGCACCCCGGACGGCAAGTTGCCTGAACGCCCACGCGCACGTACGTACGTACGTCGCGCTGTGATTACCGCGCGTGACGCGGGAGCCGATCTGGACAATAATTCCGTGCTGGATTAGTGGCCAGGTGGGTGGATGGAACGCGAGTGCGATCTCCTGGCATCCATCGTACCGGTCGCGTCGGGTAAAAGAAGGTGGTGGTTTTGCGATCGGAAAGGAGACGTGGGCAGGGCAGAGAGGGCCAGCTGCGCCAAGGGGATCATACCGATCATTTAGTTATTTGGTTAGGCATCTGCCCGCGTCGTTGGTTTTTGGGCAAGGAACGCGAGTTGGGTGCGTGCCGGAAGAGAGGAGCTGCCAAGTGCCAACGTTCCCTTCGGCATGGAACGAACTGCTGTTGATGGTTTTTGCCAACTGGACCACTCGTTGTTGCCGATCGAGTTCTAACTGGCGTGGCCGACGTGTATATGCAAACGTTTGTGTCGTAACCCTAAAATTCCCGATATTCCGAAGGCTAAGTTTCCGAAGACTTGTCTTGCACGTCAAGGATTAGGAGATATGTTCCGATCTCTTTACAAATATAGAAAGTTGAATTGTAATCACGCTAGAACTGTATAGGCGGTTGTTTGGCCTATAAATATTCTTGTACACCCCCGATGAGGAGGGAATCGACTCTTTCCGTGACCCTAGCGTGAACTAGTATAAACCTCTGCGTGTTCTTAGATTGATCTCTACTTCTCACGTTACTCCCACGATTCAAATATTTGCCGAACGTCCCGTTCAGACGGGCTACGACAGTTTGCATACAGCTGCATGCTCAGTCAAGTGAAAAAGATCAGTCGCCTAGCTACTTTGTTTTCCTTTTTTGCGAGGACATTTCCCTGCGGCGACCGAAGCCTGATGGTTTCCCTTTCAGCGACGTTGGGTGGGTGTACAGGCTTGCGCGTCGCTAAAAGCTGTACGTACTATGATCTTTCGCCCAGTTTTAAAGAGAGTTTGCGATACGCACTCCGCGCCCACGTCGCAATGTTTCCCTATAAACAGAGACACACGTAGCACGCACGGCTCTTTCAGAAAGGATATCGAGGTTCCAGTGCATTTTTTGGAAGCAACCTGCAAAGCAGTTCAAATGCATGCATACGGAATGTGAAAACCGGCAACTTATCGCAGTGGGCTACGCACACGACGAAACGGTTTCCTCCTCTTGTTAGGGACAACGTCATTATCGGCTCGGGTGGAGCAGAGCACCTGAAAATTCACTTGTCCAGCAAACGGCAGGAATTAGGGAGATCGGGTCGCACCAATATGATCCTTCCTTGTCGCCTGATTTGACCCAAAAAAAAAGGTAGTACTAGCAGATTTGCGCCATTAAGCTGGTCTACACGCCCCGGCAGGATCCTGTCCCTGGAAAAGTCGGTCGATGCCGAGTCCCCATTTCTGGTAAAATGCTCCAACGTACGGACTCGCAACTTGGCTTACTAGTAATTTCCGCGAGGATTTGTCACGTCGTCGTGTCATGCGTCTACTGGCCCTGACGACCCGGGATTTCTACTCCACTGCACTAGTATTCGTTTTTCTTACACTTGCGTCACATGCGTATTCAGAGGAGGCCATGGTGAGGCATGCAGCACCTCTGGTTGTCTGCCTTTGGGGAGCTGCCATGAACCGTTCAATGGAGGGAAGGGAAGGGACCTCGCGCTGCCGTGTCGCACGCGGGGCGAATCGATTCAGAACCTGGTCGGCCCTTCGGCAAGGAGGCATTGCATGGCAGAGAATCTCTGTGGCGCCAGGTGTAAGGGGCAGCAGAGCAGACCCGTGCATGTGCATGGAGTACTCCTCAGATAACGATAGTGGCAAAGGCAGACGAGCACGAACCGCTGCTTCCTGTAGTACTCCATGCACATGTAAGTAGTATAATAGCCTTCTTGTTTTCCCCGTGGAATATCAGCTGCTTTTGCGATTGTCTGGAGGTTCTTATCTTGGCTGCAAAGTTTGCTTCTTTTTTTTTCTTTTTGTTTTTTTGAAAAGGGGCTGCAAAGTTTGTGTGTGTGAGTGTGCACGCATTCTTTAATCGTGGGGAAAACAAAAGAAACGAACAAACGTACGGAATTATGGAACCAAGGACCAGCGCCTCCGTCGTACGACCCAATAGAGCACATGCAAATTGGCACATGCGACCTCCCCGAGACGCATATAGACATAAGTCTGGCTCTCTTTCCTCCCTTTTACAGTAGCAAAAAGGAGTGCCCGAGCTTATCCAACTCGCCGGATCAAGATTTTTTTAGAAAATGGAATACATTCCGGCCTCCCCACAGAATTTCCAACTGCAACGAGGAGAGCCGCTAAACAGAGGCACGTGAAATGAAACCCTTGAATAAATGGATAGGGAGTGGTGCATTACGTACTGACAGTGACAGGAAGTCGTGTTCTTATCTGTTCTCTGCGGACTCGAGTGCGTCGCATTTCTGCGTGCCGTGGCGAGAGTACCACGCGTCAGGCCACTCCCAGAGGCCCAGCACACCACAGTACTGGGCTGCGTGGAGCTAGTTTTAGGCGTGAGAACGTGTGGGCCGCTGGATAATAATGGAGCACTGCAAATTCAACTCATAGGCTGGGCCGGACGACACGGAACCTGTTTAGAAGTGCCAAGTACAATGATTTATAGGATCCCCTCACCCAAAAAAGAGAAAAGAAAAGAGAGTATATGATTTATACTAGTAAAAATGCACGTGCGCCACGCACGTGTTCAAAAATTACACCATTTGACAGGACCATGAGAATTACAAACAACTTGACTATATGTTCTTTTAGAATTAAAATCTATTTAATTTGGAAAGAACAATTCAAGACCAGTAGGAAGTTTCAGTAACGGGCATAACGCACTCGTGGCATTGATCAGCCAGACCTATGTCATTTTTTATCAGCTAAAGTATCTCAGTCTGCACAATAAAGAGGTAAACTTACCATCCAATTAGGTAAAATTCCAAAACATCTGATTAGTAAGAATTATGAGCACTCCACAATTCATATAACAATTAAAGGTATACAAATAGTTTTTTTTATGCGGGTGGCTTACAAAATAGTTTCATCACGACATGGGAACTGTAGTGCAGCATCATTTAAACAGACTGAAGAACACAAACAAGACATCTCATAGGCTATAAATGTCAAAACTCATCTCTTAAAGCTGCATCGGAAGACCTTGAACCCAATCTACTTCCTCTCTTTTAATAACACAAAACTGCAAGATCAAAACTTCCTGCAAACGTTTTAGCACATTACTCCCCTCTCATCATAGACATCCTACAAAAACCTCAAGGTGTATCATTTTCTCATCTCTTTTTTGTTGGTAGCAAATAAGACAAAATTCAAAATTAAGAATGGAAAAAATTGCATTGCTTCTAGAACGACACATGAACTGGAATACCAATTTTGCATACTAATTTGCACCTCTATGAATAAGTAGTGACTACCACGCAAAAAGAAAATGATATACCTAACTCAGTAACGATTTGGGGGCTCATGGATGAAAAAGAATTACTTGGGGAACAAGCTGATGAAAGTCCATAGAAGCAACGGAATGCGATTACTTAGTAGATTAATGTAAACCACAAAAATGACCACCTGCTTAGATAGCTAAAGTGTTTTTACTTATTTCTAGGTAGATTACACAAGCACATAATGTTCAGCAAAATGAAAAAAAAAACTCATAATCACATTGAACCAAGTCTGCTTGCCTCTAAAAGAGTACAGGATAACAGATGGGACTAATCTATCAACTGAGACAAGCATGAATTACTCTTGCTGCTACATCGAACAAGGTGTGAATGAATAAGTACGCAGCCAAACAGAGACAAGCACTGACTAATAACAAGGATAGGGAAGCAGAGTGCTTAAATAAATGCACAATTTCTGCTTCTCATTAGGTAGCCTAAGATGATCAGTTTTTCTTAATAAAAAATATAGATAATTTATAAGAAGTGCATCAAGAAGGATCAAATCATGAGACTCAGGCAATTATGTCTGATTTTATAGAAGGAGCATTAAAAGAGAAATTTCCTCGGCGACAGCTAAAGGTAACCCGACCAAAGATAAATAAATGGGAACCAGAAGCACACCTGGGTTTGCTTCGTCCTAGCAAGAAGGTCCTTCGCGACCAAGAACGCCTTCTCCAGCTATACTGTCACGCCAGCAAAGTCCGCCCCGATCTTGGTGGCCTCTGCGGACAACCTTATAACATGAATATCCAGCTAATAACTTACGCCGGCATGAAGTAACCTTCAAATAAACAACTTTAACTTTATAACATGAATATCCGAAAAAATATTATTGTTAAAGTTAGTATTGACAATCTTACATGAGTTCACAACAGTGCAACAGAACTAAGCAAATAGCACCCCTACGTTGATCTGCAAGCTTGGTGTTATGCACTATTATCAAAAGGGAACGAAAACATTCCAATATCAGGGCTAATTGAACATTTAATTTCAATTTTTCATTCAACTTAATTTTGTTGGAGCCTTTCCTACCAGCAAAAATGCAGTGTTTCATATATCACTCAGTATTAACAGCTCCCACTGAACGCCTTAGTACAATTAATTAGTTCATCTAACAAGCAAATCACATAAAAGTGAACATCAAATGCCATGTAGCCACATCATGCGAACCTTGGCTCCCTACAACAACCTTGAGATTTGAATTTCTAAAAACAACAAAACAGTACCAGAACAATATAGTATGAAACAAGCTAACATATCTCAAGCATACAACCAGAGGCCACCAAGAAACGATTATACAATGTTCCCTTTGAGCACTCACACACATTACAGGGAGTATCGTCAAAAAACATATACATAGTGGAATCTCAAAAGTATCACTAAATCAAACAAAATCACATAATAAGGATATAACCATTGGATTAAATTCTAAAGTAGTAGCATACCTGCTGGAGACCTGGAGGTGCATGTCGACAAGTCATTCTCAAAGGGTTAAAAATCTAGAAACAAAAATCTGCATGGAAATATTAACAGTGAGAATTTCTTTGTTGGCCCTTGAAAATCAATCAATTGCAGTGCCCATACAAAGAAGAGGACTCCACGCACCACGCAGCCAGATGCCTCTGAAAATCAGCAGCAGGACCGCAGGAGGTCGTCCATGTGATTTGTGACATGGCTGTCAGATGGATAAAAATATTTTTTATTCCCTGAATCTAACTAAAGTGTGACATCTCAAAACAAATTAAAAAGTGAAGGACTGCAATTTTCATCAAAACAGTGATCTAGACTTATCCAAAGCAGAGAACACACGGTTAAAATTTACAAGTGGAGCAATCTAGTAAATAGGAGACAATATTCATGCGTATTAAACTTTGGTGACTGCACTGGTCAGTAGAGTCATCAATTGCATGACATGTTGGTTTATTTGTTTTCTCACACCACCATGTACCTAAAATACAATGCAAATTTTGAACATCGCAAAATAGCCAAATCAGTTAATATTGTTCCATTCCTCTGAACCAATAAAACATCACTTACTGCCAGCATGAGGTCTCTGGAGAATCTCACGTCAATTCCTGGAGAATCTCACGCCTGACATTAGCATGATCCTACATACAAACAGTACCGTACCTCAAGATGCAGAGTTCAACTTTTTGCCATCTGACTTATGGCCGGCCATCACGGGATCGATCTAGAAAACACTGAGACCAAACATGTAGCAGTTCCCGATCAGTTATCAGCTCACGATTGAAAACATCAGAAAGGTCTTTCGTACCTACCTTGGTAACCAAGTTGTCACTGCTCTCAAGCGGATCGACGCAAGTTTCCGCGGCGCAATTCAGCGAAGCGAAACTGGAGATGACACCCAGACGCATCGCTCTACAACAGATCGATGCAACTTGCCGCCTACCTGATGTGAATAATTTGTGATATCAGGTCACGGGGATAAATGTAAAAATGCAGCTAAAGTAATATTCCATTCTGTGTCAGGATTGAAAAACCAAAAGTAAGAATGCTGGACATTTCAATGTGAAAGAATATTACAGGACATAAAAGGTACCTGTAAGAATGCAGGACATTTCAATGTGAAAGAATATTACAGTCTACACTATAGGTTGCTCACAGGAAAATTAATGAATGATCCTGAATGATCCTGGACAATATACACTGATCCATATATTCGAAACGTTGATATAATTATTCTTCTAATATTCTCAATACACCACATGCTTAAACATTGATCAAATTTATAGAAGCATTAGCAGCATATAAAAGAATAACACTGATTGGCTTTTGGAAACACATAAACCATCTCTAGGAAAATGGAGTGGAATTACAAATGACAGGAAATAGCAGAAGGGCAATGTGCCAAATTTATATTGAATTAGAAGTCAGTAAAAATGGAGTGACAACACATCTCTAGGTGGAGTGGAATTACAAGTTTGAAGTCGCTTCCTCATCCTCCTGCTCCAGCCCCAGCAGGGATCTGGAGACGTTCCAATTCTCCATTGGATGAATCGTGCACCAAAGAATGAGCGGATCCTTCTCCACTGCCGCCGCCCTCAGAGGAGACCCTCCCTCTTGTTTAATGCCAGCCGATACATATGGAGATGAGAAGAAAAAACAAGCAAATCGAATTGGGGAATCCAGAGGAGAGGGGAGCCACGATGCATACCTCGATCATGGGGACGTCTCTTCGCATCTCCGGATGTAAGCTGATGCATCACATCGATTTCGGCAGATCAAAACAGATCAGGGAGAGGAGAGATAGCCACACCGCAGAAGGGACCACGGGCCTCTCCCTCATCGGCGGCGCGAGGAAAAGTGGGTCGAGCGCGACCGTGGAAGCGCGGAGAGTGACCTCGGCGTGCGCGGCGGCGGCCGCCGCCCGGAGCTCCACCTCCCGCATCTGGACTCTGGAGCAGGACGAGCGCCGGCGGGTCGAGCTGTGCAAGAGAGCGGCGCCGCCTCCAATTCGTTGATGCTTGGGAGGAAACGCAGTGGCGGCGCGCACTAGGAAAATCCGCTCACGGCAGGGAAATCGAGGACATGGATCCCCATGTCATTGCCATAGCCGCTGTCCCCGGCCGCCGCAGATCCCGCAGCGCCGACCCCGGCGGCCGCAGATTCCGCAGTGCCGCCACTCGCCGACCCCGGCCGCCGGCGCCGCAACCTAGCTTCCCTTCCTCTCCCTCCCTCTCTCTCTCGCTGCTGCTCGCCCGCTTGGGAACCGCGAGAGAGTTGGAAAGGGAAGGAAGAACGGGAAGGAAAGGTGAGAGGAAATCGGGGAGGTGGGAAATCTCGGGGTGAAAATCGTGGGGTGACAAAAGTTTTCACGATGTCGGCGGCGGGGCTTCGTCTAGGCGTCGAGGTCGCGCGTCGAGGTCTGCGGCGGCGAGCGTCGAGGTCGTCGGCCGTGCACGTCGAGGCGTCGAGGACGTCGAGGTCGCGCGTCGAGGTCGAGCTTCGAGGTCGTCGGCGGCGCGCGTCGAAATCTCGTCGACTCCACGATTTCTTCGCACCTCCACGACGGGCACGAAGAAGACGTCGGACGCCGGCGAGTACACCACCAAGCCCACCGTCACTGGAGCCACGCCCGCCGTCGACGAAGGAAACTACTAATTCCGAAATTTTCAAACATTATTTTGATTTGGAAGGAGAGCATTAATTCGGGAAGGAGACCGGCTGTCATTCCATATTAATCACGTTATTATGCGTGTGGGACCAGGTCTTGTTACGTGATGGAGGTGGAAAATAGAGGTGAAACAAATCACGGTAGTCTATTGTATGGAAAGGAACGGCAATCAATCGAACCCTGTGGGACCAGGTCTTGTTAATTACATGATGGAGGTGGGTGGAAAACGTAGAGGTGAAAAAAATCAGTGATTTGAGCGTTACGTGATGCAAACAAATAACGTAGAGGTGAGGGAAGGGGAGGGGGGCGTTACGCTCGGGACAGGGTGGAGCAAGGTGGTGCGTTGGATGTTGGGCCCACGCTATGGCAGGACGGTTTAGATGGCAGGGTAGATAAGATGGCAGGGTGAAAATGATTATTCTCTAAACTGGTTCTTTAAGGGTTTAGAAGAATCATGGCATAGAACGCTGACAACAGAGAAAGTTACTTTTCATTTAACTTTTGTTAACCACATATTAATCAAGATACAGTAAACATCTGCCATTTAACGTCAAACAAATTAAGATACAGTGACGAAAGATTGAAACACCCTCCGAATTAGACACGGTTTCTCGAGGTATATTCTTAGGAAAAGGCAGCAATGACAATATCAGGCGGCAGTTTTATGTGCTCATGAGCTCATCGATCAAAGCAGATTAGCGACTGGAAAATTAACTGAAGATCAAATATAAACAAAGCAAGCAGCAACAGCTTTGGCTTGAGGTGCATTGCAGTGAAGCGACCCAGGACCACAAGTACAAGCAACAATTTGAACTGTTACGGTTTGAACACTTTTCTCCATTCCAGCATATCTCTAGTTTGCTCTTATAAAGCAAGTGGTACTCAATCAGGCCCAAACTATGACGGTGTTATTACATCCAAACAGCGATAGGGTGTCATGCTCCACTTGCATACAGGCGAGTCCACTCCTTAGCTGCAAGGATAAAAATGCCTTGTCAGTACATCAGGAAAGTCAAACGAGAAGCAAAAGAGCAAGCCCATGCTTTTGTTTACATCATGTCTACATCTACATGTACCTGTCTCGACGGCTTCAGCCTCATTGGATTTCCAGTGTTTTGCGATGTTATCCGAGAGAGGATCATCTGGATTTGGAGCGCTCAGCAGTGCCTGGATGCTGAAGAGCAAATATAGTCAGAAGGGCATAACATAGGACATTAATCCCGCAGATGACACAGACACAAAAAATAGTGAAAATTGGATCCGATGATGATAAATGGCCTAGTTAGAGCTAACTATTGTAATATTGCATAAAAAAACAAAACTAGCATCATATATCGTTTGGCACAAGAACTGATAGGCAAAATAAGCAACAAAATAAGTAGTTACCTCAACAAAACTGTTCGTATCTGAAGAGCTGGACTCCATTTATCCTTCAGAATGTCAAGGCATATCCTACCAAGCTGTAGTGAAATTTATCAGAAATGCATACATTTCCTTTGAAAAATTAAAAAAAAAAGTAATACGCAACAGTGCTGTTCGCTTACCTTGTCAATGTTGGGATGGTAAATTTTGGTGAGAAATCTAACCTGCATCAGCAGCAGACAAGGTAAAATCGCCGTCAGCGTGGTTTTTAACACAGTGACAACAGATAGGAAGGTATCACTAAAATAGGCAAGAACATATATCTAGAGCATATAATACCAGGCCAGGAATTGGCAACTAAATATTTGGAAAGGCACAATCCATTTTTAACCTCACGACATTTACGACTCAACTTTGAAGTATTAATTTCAACGTATTGACTCACGAGTCAAAATACTTTGATATAGCACTTCTAGAAAGGGAGTGTAAGAACATGTGAAGACAAGATATAAAGCTAAAAGAATAAAACACCTACGATATAGAAAACAATTGACCTCATCAGAAAAAAGGACAAAACATAGACTTGCAAAGAAAGATTCATCCAGGGGAATTATATCTTAACACTGGTTGCAGGCATGATATTTGTCAGAAACAGCAGCATTGTTTTATCAGTAACATAGTCTGCCGAGTACAATTACTTGCCGGCATATTTGGAATAGACTTAGTACAGAAAAAACAACTGAAAGTAGGTAACAGACCATAATTCATCAAGGGAGTTACGGTACATTCAAGCACACTCAACACTGAAAATAAATGCCAGGTAATGATCAGGTAAACAAACTTCATTAATTGATCAAAAAAAAATTACTTTGGAGCAGCCATTGGATATTCCTCAGGCAAGAATAGTTCAAGCTTGAAAACTCCACCTGTCCAATGCATAAGTTGAAGAAACTATATCAGTACTTTGCCGCTTTGGAGACCAGATGCAAATGAATAAACAAAAGATGGTTCCACAACATAAAATGAAAAGATCAACGGGAAAAAAGGGCAGCCCGGTGCACGTAGCTCCCGCTTGGCGCAGGGTCCGGGGAAGGGTCCGACCACTTTGGGTCTTTTGTACGCAGCCTTTCCCTGCATTTCTGCAAGAGGCTGTTTCCAGGACTTGAACCCATGACCTCATGGTCACAAGGCAACAGCTTTACCGCTGCGCCAGGGCTCCCCTTCTACATAAAGTACACTTCAACAATACGAAAACTATCATTTGCATCCATAACCATCTGCATGCGCCCGAACTACTATGTATTAAACATGACCAGATATGTAATCCATGTTTACCTGCTGTGAGCACATCCTTACATGAAAGTCCATATAAGGAAAAGCAAATCCAATCCAATACATTGGGGTCATAAGTATATGAATTTAATAGAACAGAAGCATGAACCTAACAGAGCCAAAGCTTGTTCCACGCATCATGGAAATTAATTGTGTACATAAATGACTAAATGGTAGCGCTGATATCCCCGTCAGACATAACCTATAAATCCCTAGAAGCGCGCAAATATCCACTAGATGTCTGAGCTCAACTAGTAATTTGGCAGTAGCACAAACGAGTTACCATAACTGCAGAGACAATGAAACAACTAAATTAACAGCACATGATGGCAATCATTTGCTTCATATTTTGGGTTCACAAGGGTTGATCCATACAGTTGATTAGTTGAACTAGCTACTCTCCTACTAGACAGCCTTGCTACTCCATATACGATGGTTCACTATTTTCATTTGCTGCTTCTTCATAAGCAAAAGGAGGCATAGAGAGAACCAGAACACATCAACACCGAGATAGTCCATAAAACACAACAACACAACCAGCATGTGTAACTATACCGAATCCACATCCCACAACGCAAACATTAAAGCATCAGAAGCACCCAGATTACTGATACAGCAATATGTCAGCTAAAATCTAAAAAGAGGAACACCTTCATAGGGTGATTGCGCGGGGCCAAGGATCATGACATTGAAGTACCGCATGTTCTCCTCGGATGGTGACGCGCTAATCCCAGGCGCTGCACGAACGGGTAAAAAAAGGGGAATGAAGCAACATAGAAGAGTAACCAGACGAGAACAGTAACAGCAGCCACCGAATTCCGCCCAAATTCTAAGAAAACTCCCGCGAAACAACAATCAGGCACCTGGTTCGCTGAGAAGCCGCTGCGTCTCCTGCACGGATCGAAATTCCAAACAGATTAAACAACACACTCGAAAAAAAAAATTCGATTCCATCGAACAGGAGAAGGCGGCGGTAGATCTGGGGGTAAGCGGAGCGGCGACCAGATCGCGGGGCGCACCTTGATGATTCGGCGCGGGAGGTTGCTGTTGGCCATGGAGCCGGGCTGGATTGAGCAGGGCTCGGCGCTCGTGGGGAGGGCCGGGGCCTGCCTCAAGCTTCGTGAGGCGACGAAGGAGACGAGCCGAGACGAGGGGTCAATGGGCGGTGGGTCGCAGAGGAAGGAGTGGCCGAATGGGCAGCCACACGGATGCCCTTATAAACCCTCCCCCTCAGCGCCGCCACGGTGACAGTAAATTTTCAACTCGTCGAGATTGTTGAGTTTGGCGTGTTCGTGAGTGATTTGGAACTTTGAATGCGAGAGCTTAATGAAATTCAGGTCGTCCAAGTACATCGTGCTAATTGACAATCTTGAAACATTTTGTACAAATTGTCTGACTTTCAATTCGTAGAACGATTTACGAGCTGCACTTTCCCTAGAAAGAACATGGATGTTGAAAATTTTAGTCGGCAGGTTGCTCTGTTAGCGTTCATCGATACGGAAGACGGGAACAGTCACACGACACGGAACTCGCGTGCGGCGTGTAGCATGAGATGAGATTGCCACCGATGATCTGTAGAAACAAAACAATAGTAGGATCAATAAACCATGTAAGAGAGCAGCGCAATCAAATCACAGCATTATCGTGCATATATTTTTCACACGTGCTATAAAACAACATATTTTGTTCTTTATAATATTGTTAAGAAATAACAATGTAACTATAGACTATAGTATCTTATTACTTGAAGAGCAAATAACACACCATCAATCTGCTCAACCCTTAGTTTTGACGATTATTTAGTCCATATCTCCTCTACTATCGGTTTGGGATGTCACAGATTATAACTATAGTTAGTGAGATGTGATCTAAATCTCAGGCATGACCAAAATTTAGAATTTACTCCCTCAGAAGTTTGACCTTTGAAATGATAGCTAGATGATGATAAACATTTAGGTTTTAGGGCGACATGTTTGCATAGCACAAAAGTGAACGTAACGATAGCAGCAATCATGTTGAGAAAAAAAAAGATTGATTCAAATGAGTATTTCATATCTCACACAACATGGTACACTACAGTTACAGGAACAGATATGAGATATCACAAATAAGATCACTAATTAGGACTCATAAGTAGAGAAAATATGTAAACTGATTATATTTGAAAAGAGCTCCCAAACTCCTCTCATTGTAACTGCATATCACCATATCTCTACTGTCTTAAAAATTGTAGTCAGTGGTGATGGTCCATCTACCGCCACCACCCGAACCCTGCGCTCCCCTCTTAATTGCCCACCACTGCCATGCTGTATATCAGTATATATCTATGTTTTTAAGGCGGTAAGGCGAGGCGAGGCGAGGCGCCTGACCCCCCTCCAATCGCCTAGGCGACGCCTAGGCGTGTATAAGGCGAGGTGAGGCGACGCCATACCCCAGCCAAAAAAATAAGGATACGTGCATCTGGAGAAAGAAAAAAGAAAAAGGAAAAAGAAAAAGGAGAGAAAGCTGGAAGGAGAAGAAAGCCCAGCCCATAACCAGCCCAATAACCTTTCATCTCCAGTGCACGTGACCTGTAGTGAGTGGTTCTCGATGGTCTATCCCCACCCAGGCACCCAGCGCCGCCGCCCATCTCTTCTCTCTTTCTCGATGCTTTCTCTCTCCTGGCCGTGCGACGCCGCCTACAAGGGCACCAGGCCACAGTTCCTCCACAGTGATGCCTGATCCTCTCTGCTCTCTCAGATTGGTTGCTGCCACCGCTTCCTCCTAGATCTGCCGTGACTCAATCGGAGGGAGTTGTGTGCTGTCCAGAGGCGCCGGAGACGGCCGGGAGATGAGCACCGGAGACGGCCGGGAGAGGAGCGCCGGAAGCTGCTTGCCCTTGCTAGCCTATTCCAATGCCGTTTTCCCTCTCTTCTCCCTCTCTCCCTCGCCTTAGCTACTTTCTTGGCAACGCGACGGGGACGCCCAGAAATTTTCAGCGCCCTGACGCCTAGGCGTCGCCTAGGCGACGCTTAGGCGACGCCTTGAAAACATAGGTATATATGCAGAGTCAGTGCACTTTCACTGCTTGTTCAGCTTCCTAGATTTATGACACATCCAAGATCCCATTTAGAAATTAAGTATTAGTTTTATTTCTTATATGAACCGTCATATGCACTCGTAACTATTTGAATTGCTATGGCAACGCCTGGGTATCTGGCTAGTCGAGTGAATATGACCAAGACTCTCACAACAGGGAGCTCTATGTGAGTCCTGGTTTGGACTTGGATTACACAATACAACACCTTCAAGGTCCTTTCTACTGAAAACATCATCTTGGCACTAAAGCTACTACAGTTCAGCCAAAAAAATCTAACCCTTCACACAAACGATACTATGACGATCTCAAGTTTGACTCTCCGTAGAGCTCACTGAACCGCACAAATAAACATTTGGAAATAAAATTGTACAAATCATACAAATCCAAATATTCTCTCAAATAAACACAAAACAAGACCAAAACATCTTAACAGATTAACTCAGATGTGAAAGATAGCCTTTTCAATTTTAGTCACAGTCATAACAAGTAGCATGCCTAAATACAATGATGCATTCACGCTTGATCTTTAACCCGCACCGAACATAGTCTAGTCCAATTCATTAATCAGGCTCACTAACATAGCATGCATATAATTACCACCTTAATTTTATCACATCGTTTTGAATGTCAAGATGTTAAAAGTCTCGAACACACCTTTGACCATCACTGTTCCTAACTACATGGTAGCAAAACTTTGTTTAAAATACAATGACGCGGAGACATGTTGCTACATAGTTTTTGCTGGCGTCTAAGAATCTACTAATACAACTTTCACACCACAAATGTAGATAATTTTACACATTCTAGTGGTCTAATTTAAAAGGTTGTCAGCAACTCAGCAAGTATTTTTATAGAACAGAACAGAGAGATAGAATCATGCACCCTACCTATGCTCCTGACCATATTCAGGCCTTTCATATACTACCATACATTCCTATACAAAAGTTACGGACCACACCCCACAATCTCACTACGATTCTACGAAGAGATACTACCATACATTCATATTCACAAGTTACAGCCCACAATCTCAATTTTGACTCAAGTTCTGCTCATTCACATCGTTAGCTCTATGAAGAGATACAGTGACACAAAATTTCCAGCACAATTCATTTCTCCAGTATCTTAGGACTCATAAACAGACTCACTCAGATGAACATGAATAAATTTGTAATCCCTGTCGAAAACATACATCACTAAAATTAGCATTACCGAATTTATTCTTAGATGGGGATTAAGGGTAATTTTTTGACACAACACCACGCAATGTTTGTAAGGCACCGCTCCCATAAACATTATGACCCAGTCAATCAATTATAGCCATTACAGTGTAAAATTAGACATAAATCATACAAACGAACAACAGCCGACCCTAATGCTATATAGCTAATCTAAAGTTCAGATCATACCTGAACTTTTTCTGAACATCAGTGGAAGGCAGAGCTGGAGACGAAAGGCAACGCAGCAACGGTGGCAACCAAGTCCACTCCAGCAGCTCCATCTGCAGCACCTCCTGAACCTGCAGTCTTCTTCGCGCGCTTTGCCTTCACAAGCTTCACATGGGCGTCGACGAAATTCTCCATGCGTTTCACCTCAAGCTGCTTCAGGAAGTCGATCCGTTGCCGCTCCATCTCCAATGCATGCTTTTGCTTCGCGATCTCGACGCGCTCATACATCTCCGCAAAAGCCTCAATTGCCCGAGCTAGCTCCCTGAAACCTTTGTCCCCACTGCTGCCTGCTTCATGTCTGCTGCGCTTCTTGTTATAGCCGGAGAGCGACGAGACGGACCGCGAGGGCGATTGCTGTGCATTGTTATTGCGGTTACCACCAGCATCATCGGAGTTGTCTGAATCAGACATCGCAGCTGCCGCCGCTGCAGCTTCCTTCTGGATGAGAGCAGCGGCAGGGAGCGGCAACCCACGGCGGTAGTTGGGCAGCGGCAAAGCCATCGGCGGAGGCGGCGACGGTGAAAGCGAGGGAGACGGAGGCTTCCTTATGGCTGGGGGATGGGCGGACAGGGCGAATTGAGGGGCCGTTTGCGACGGCAAGGGCCTCCTGGAGGCGGAGGCGCTGAGGGTGGGGCCGACGAGGCGTTCAAGCTCATGGAAGAAGGACCAGCCGGAGGGCGCGTTGCGGGCGAGCTCGGCCTTGTACTTCTTCTTGAGGGTGTCGACGCGGTTCTTGCACTGCACGTCGGTGCGCGGCGGGCGGCGGCGCGCGGAGGCTCCCCGCCGAGAGTTGACTGCGTCGGCGACCTCCTGCCACTGCTTCTGGCGCAGGTTGCCGCGGTTGAGCTCGATGTAGCGGCTGCCCCAGGCGGAGACGAGCGCGGCCGTCTCGCCGTCGCTCCAGCAGTCCTCGCGGTAGGGCAGGTTGGGGTTGGGCGGCGGCAGCTTGGCCCCTCCTCCTCCTCCTCCCCCCGTCGCCGCGGCGGCAGCTGCGGCCGCGGCCATAGCCATCTCCCTAACCTCCATCCCTCCTCCTAACCCCTCTCCCGCCGGCGGCCGGAATCAGATCTCGCGGCGAACCCTAAGACGCAGGAGACGAGACGACGAGCCCGGACGGGACGTCGTGGCGGTGGCGTGAATTGGGGACCCGGTGCGGTGAGGCGAGGTCTGGTGGAATAAAAGGACACGGCGAGGGGTGGGGCGGGGCGGGGCGCCGGCCGAGGACGGACGGCACGCGCGTGGCACGTGACGCGGTGGGGTGACCTGACCTGACCTGACCGGCGGGGGCGGGCGGGCATCGTGGCGACCGGATCGGAGACGTGCCGCCGTTGGATGTGTTTGACCGGGTAACCGGCGAAAGGTTTGGGTTCGGAGACGGACGGACGGACGGGGGCGGGTGGGACAAAGACGCGGCCTGCCTGCTGCGCAGCAACGCAGGCGAGGACACCGGGGTCTGGAGACCGGACGGCACACGGTGGCGGCGGGAATTTACGGGCGTGCCCCTCGGTGGGTGGCGGGCGGCAGGGGCAGGGCGGGGATTTCGCGGGGGGCTCTCTCGGGGCACGGGAGAAGCGCGGGTGTGTCAGGTGGGGGGCGTGGGATCGCGGGTGACTGCTGCTGCTGAGGTGGTCGCCGTTGGTCGGCTTGCGTTCAGGCGCCGAAAGAGGGGGTCTCGGAGAGGGGAGAGAAGACTTCACTCATCAGCTGCTTGGCTCGTCACACTGGATTTGGCTGGCTCCGCGCGGCGCGCTCGCGGCGGGGTGGGTGATGGAGGGACCCAGTGGGCCCGGCTCTTAGGAGGCGCGCAATTATTGTCGTCTCTGTTCGGTGGTGGCGACTTGGCCGGAAAAGAGGATGGACGGCAAGTTGCTTGCAGCGGCCGGCCTTGGCTGGGTCTGGGGATCAGCCGTGCTAATCGTCGTCGGACGGTTAATCGACTTCGTCCGTCCATATCCAAAGCTCACACGAATACTAGTGCCAGTGGGTCGCTCGTTTTTTTATCTCGAATTAATCGAGTTTTTGATGCAGGCACCCATCGATCATCGATGGATCATACACGAACGAAGAAGCGAACCACCGGAACCTCTCTCGCACGATCGAGCATCTGCCAACAGAACTCTCTCGCCGCGGGTTACGATCGCCACGCCACGGTGACCGACCGACGACCGACAGGCCGTGAAGGGCGGCCACGCCACACCGAGAGACGTGGCCGGCGCGTTGGACTCTGGACCACTCCGCTGTGCATTCCGCGCCCGCCCGCCCGTGCGCGCGCGCGTGCGACCGGCGAGGGCGAGGCCACCAGGCCCCGGAAAGCCAGCCGAGCGTTGAATTGGACTGGCTCGTAGCCACGCCGCGGCTGCGGCGTCGCGCCCCCTTTCGTTTACCTGTCGCGCGCACTGGCGCGGACGGCACGGCAGCGCGCGCACGCGCCGACGCGCGGCGTGGACTCGGGAACCACCCCATCCACCGGCGCCGTGTCGGCGTCGGGCCCAGGACCCCGTCCGGCGCCGCGAGTAAAATGCGCGCTTGCTTGTACCCTACCCTACCCCACCCCACCCCACCCACCCATCAATTCCCCGGCGTACCATAACCAACCCGTTGCCCGCCCGCACGTCGTCGGCTTGCCTTTGCCCTTACCTTTCGTACTCGTCTCTGCATTACTGGAGCCGCGCCGAAGGCCGTAGCCACCACTCGCCACGGACTCCGGGCGTTGATGTGCTCGAGCTGCTACGGCACAGCGAACGATTTCGTACGACGAATTGGTTGTCTCGTTCAATCGCGTGATTAGTGCCGGTTCGTACGAGCGGAGAAGTTCCGGCGTGACGCCAGAATCGCCGAGAAGTTCCGGCGGGTTTCCGCTGCTGCGAAACGCGTCCGTTGCAAACGAGGACCATCCTGCTGGCTGCGGCGCCTGAATTGGACCGCCGCGTTCCTGGCCTGGCCTCTTCGTCACCTTTGACGTGAACGTTCGCCGGCCGGTCGCCACGAAATTGTGCAGAACTCGCGCGTCGGTTACTTCTCCGGGGCCTTGATATTTTCGCCGCAAAAGCAACGCGCGAGGACGGGGGAGGGACGGACCGAGGAGTGGCAAGCAGATGCGTGCGGTGCCGCCTACCGGCAGCGCGCGAGTTGGGCAGCGACGTCACGCGATTTACGTTGCATCTCCGGCCAGGTTTGCCGGACGTTTTCAGCTTCAAGTTGAACCGCTGCCGCTGCATGCAGTAGTGACTATAGTGAAGGAATAACGGGCGCAAGACAAGAACGGCTAGAGCCTAGAGCTGGGCAAGTCGGCCGGCGGAATCATCAACCACGCCCTTCGCCAACACGGGAGGCCCGCGGGTAAAATACTGGCGCTACCGCAGTTTCTCCGCCCGTCTCACGTTCAGCAAAGGGTTTCAAGAATCTTTCAAAACCGACTGTGGATTCACGAACACCAAAGTTTTTCAAAAATCTGCACGAGTCTTTCGGTGAAGTGAATATAATCCCTGTCATCAGTCGCCCATGTTTGACTCCGACTTCCACATTGGACTGGAGCTCAACCAGTTGAATCTTCAGGCCACAGCACCATGTACAGCCACAGCACCATGTACGTTGCTCTGGCCGAGCTGCTTGCAAACTGCAGAGCATTGTGACGGGACGAGCCGCTAGGTATGCTCGGCAGGAGCAGAGGTAGCTCGCCCTCAAGTCACGTGAACCCATCGGCGCAGCCGCCGTCAGTTAGAGCACAAGTGTTTCGCGGTTCATCACGCAGCTCGGTAGGCTGAAGTGAACTGATCTTGTGCTTCAATGGTCATAACTTACCATTTTCCTGATGTTTCGTGCTCTTTGCTTCGTTCGGCAGATGAGTCAGCGACGAAGAGGCAGCAATCTTGGGAGACCGATGTTGCCAAGGTGAGCAGTGACTCGTTCGAGTAGAGTAGAGATTCAGCAATCTTCGGAGGACTAGATGCCCATGCACAATTCCTTCACTCCTACGAGCTCATACTATATGATTTGGATATCCCCGTTCACCCTTTTTTTGTGCAATCGAGGCAAAAAAAAAAAAGGGGGCTGAATATTGTACAAATACCAGTGAACAATTACTATATTGTTTCCAGCGGACCAAAGTACATCAGGGCTCTCAGAGTAAAAAGAGAGAACAGTTACTCATCAATTCAAGGGCATATATACAACTACAAGAGGCCACTTTATTTGTTTCAATTCCCAGCCCAAGCTAAGCCCACATATCTTCGGCCTAAAAAAATGTGATTGAAGGGTTGACACCCTTCCAACAATTAGCAGAAGCGCCTCAAAAAAGAAAAAAAAAACAATTATGAAGCAGGGAGGAGTTGGCCTCAGAACCAACGATACAATGAACAGGTGCAATTCTTGTGCAAGGCAGAAATTATGCCTTTCCAACTAGCCACAGTAACCGTAAGATGAACCCGCTTCATGAAATGTGAGCTTTCGCGTGTTCTGGAGAAACGACGAGCAGCAGAATCTGCTGGACTACCATGCCGTGACAGGTAGAACTTCTGACCAAGATGGTTATTCACAAGCTAGCTTTGTGCCAAAGCTGCTAAGGCAGATGGCGAATGCCTGAAATGCTGAGAGCGGCTGGCGGTAATCCATGGTAAAGATATCGCTATCAACTTTACCAAACTGCAGGATAACAGTTTCGTCATCACTAACACTATCAGGATGGCTTGGGTCGGTTGTAGCCACCAGCTGGAAGTTCTTGACCGAAGCAACAGTCACACGCCCATGGAAGTTCAAGCACCAGCACTGCAAGCGCTCATGCCACCGTGGAGCTTTGTTTATAAGGACAGTGGCACCCGCTCGCTTTAGAAACTTCACCTTGAGAGTGTTCTCCCAGGTCTCTTGAATTGAAGGGCACTCCATGGTGCAGAACATCCTCCTAGGCCCTCTGGATTTGAGTAAGTTGTACTTGTAGGAAACCTGTCCAACATCAAAGTTCCCTGATGATACTTGGGGACTGATTCGTCTGCTTCCAAAACGCCGAATGGATCGACTGCTTGAGGCCTTTGCACCATGGTAGGGTGGCTGGGTGTCATATATTTTGAAGTTTGTTCCCCAAAAATCAGATCTACAAAGGTTGTAGCACAAGAAACAATCAGGTTGACCAACCAAAATCTTACAACACAAACACACAATACTGAATAAACAACTCCTCCCTCTACACCAAGAAATCGAAGGGTGAACATAGTTATTTGCAAAACAATGAACTGCTTACTCGATATTCCTTGGAACTACTGGCATGAAGGGTTCAATCCACAAGACAACAAGGAACAGATTAAAAAGCAATGACAATTAAAGCTTCTGTTTTCGTTAAAGGAATATAAAAGAGATCATGGATAATGGGCCATGGGAGGCTAGCATATGTATCTCTAGGTACTTTAGTTGTTGCTTGTTAAGGAAATGTAAGTAAAATCCATTGATGTCAAGTACTGTCTCAAATTCTCACAGTGTCTATAATTTCCCCAAAGGACGAATCAGAAGACCTGTTCTAGGCAATCATGTACAATGGCCCCAGCACAAACAAAATAGAAATGACTTCATCATACACTAAAGAATTATTGTAGAATGTATAATATAGATTAATTATTTCTCATAAACAAATTCAGACGAAGTTCAAAGTTCACATGTATCTGTTAGCAAAACAATGCATCCAAAAATACACATGAAGTTAACATCAAACCATGGATTGCGCAAAAGTACCTCAACTTTCCAACATATGCACTGCTTCCTTGCGACAGATCATCCGCATCAAGGGAAATAATGTACTCTGTGTGGGCACCCCGCCTAGACCTTCTAGCTGCCATGAGAAACTTCCCTTTGTCCTTGGAAGCTATCAGATCTTCCAAAATAAAATAAAAAAATGCAAAACTCATAAGAAAAAGCCAAAAATCAATAAGAAAATAATGCGATGTAAAGCTCTTGTCCATAATGTTTAATAAGCATATACGGGATAAGCTTTTCTAATCATCCATGCAAACTTTTGTTCCTTGTATAACCTTATGAGCACAATCCCTACTGGTTCTATTAGTAGAAGTACTCCAAAACAAAATACAATAGTACTTTATCAAACCCAAAGAGCTAAGGAACTTGTAAAGTCAGCCAGCAGCACACAGGTGCCACAAGTGTGAGGTGTCTCAGTCTCACTGCAATGCGAAATAAAAATTGAAGTGCAAGGGCGGCACTATATAATACCATGTAAACTTACTGTTTGTCAGACCAAGGTAGAGATAAAACATAGAATTTCTCTTGTTTCGCTTGATGAAGCACTGGATCGGGAAGTCCTTCGGCCCTGGCTGTTCAAACCACAAGGAATAGAGCAAAGAAGCTATGAGTTTCAGCTATAGAGCTGCCTAACCAAACTAGGATTGATAGCTGAAGACACTCCCTCGACAGAAATCAACATAGCTTTTGTGTTAAAGTGATGAAACCCGAAAATTGACTACCAATGTAGCAAACTCTAAACTGTAACTATCATCATATTCAATTTCAACCAAAGACTAAAAAAGCGAATATGATTAAGTATCATTTGTATTTTTAACCAATCTTCATAAAGGAGTGCCCCCTCCATTTGTCTTTTGGGGTCCTCGTTAGGTCAAAAAAGCTAGTTCAATTATTTCCCCCCGAACAATTCCGAAAGCTAATTAAAATTTGTACTAGCTTTCTTGTCCTAACGACAATTCGACAACAGAAAACAAAAATAGATAGAGTATGTTGAACCACAGAGCATTTTCTCCCAACAGGTATTCTATTTCTATCTAAATCATCCATGTCAAAACGTTAGCACCTGAAATTTTGGACTTTTCTAGAGATAAAACTTGTTACTTGAGCAGTAATGTTCTTCAAGTTAGTGCCCAAATCCTAACAGAACACAGCTTCAGCATATTGATTCTATTCTAATCGATCTCACAAAATCCACCACAAATTATGGGATTTCTACAGCCTCATCCTCCAGCCCAAATTGCTCTCATTAACAATCAGGTGATCGACGCTGCACGCCGAGCCAAAAACTCCTCACCTGCTTCAGCGAGGCCGGGAACGTGATCTTCCCCGATCCGGCAGCGGCCGGACGACGGCGGCCGCAGCGTCGCGCCACCGCCTGCAGACGCTGGCGCACGAGACCACGTCCTTGCGCGCCGGCCATCGCTCCCCGCCGGAAGCCTCGACGCGCCGCACGACCTCCGCGACCAGCTCCGGCAGCAGCCGCGCCCACCTGTCCTCCTCCTCCTCCGCCGCCGGCGCCGCCTCTGCCGCCACCTCCTCGCGCTCTGGCCGAGCCGCCATTTGGCGCCGCTCCTCCCTCCTCCCGCACGCACCGCTAGGGTTCCTTCCCCTGCGCTTTCGTCAGTAGTGCCGCGGCGGAATCGTGCGCTGCGGAGGTTACGCTAAAGAGAACCGTGTGCGCCGCTCGAAGAAGCGGATCTACTAGTGTGCTGCAGTTGCGTGCCTTTTTTATGGATTCACGGGTTCTGCTTCTAAAAAAGTGAGGGCTACCGATTTGGCAGGTACAGGCGCGCTCCATATTTGTCCACTTCAGTTCAGTGCCGCGTTTTACAGTCGTCACACCAATCGTCAGAGAATCTGTCGAGGTGATCAATTCATACGTCGTGCTACCATGTGTACTGTGATTTTCGCAGGTGTTTTCGACCATGAGAGTGTTCGGCAATTTAGGTTTAAAGGTCACATTAAAACTAATCTTGCTATTTAGGCGTCTTAAATAAGTTTAATTACAAAACTTTTTTGTAGATATAGGCTAATTTGCAAGACGAATCGAATGAGCCTAATTTATCTATGTTTCGCTACAGCAATGCTACAGTAACCATCGTCTAATCACGGCTTAATTACTCTCATTAGATTCGTCTCGCAAATTAGTACAAATTTCTGCAGTTAGTTTTTTAATTAGACTTATTTAAAATGCTTAAATAACAAGATTAGTTTTGATGTGACCTTTAGGCCTAGAGAAACGAACACCCCCTATACATTCGGTGCGTTTGGTACGGTTCCAGATTCTTTGAGAATCAGAAACGTTTCAGTTTCTCCCGAGAAACGATTCTCAGTCTGAATCAGAATCACTTGTGAAATCGTTTGGCTAATATCTGGATTCGGATTCACTAAAGAGAGGAGGAGGATTGCATTTACCAGTGTACCCCTCCTTTGAATGTGATAGTAAATTTCCGTTTTATATATTAACTGAGAGTAGCAATAAAAAGAAAAGGAAGTAAAGCATAATTACGTGTAGCCAAACTGTGTGCCCCTAGCAATTTCGATTTGGCCCCACCTGTAAGCGTCACATGTGCTGCTTCTTCTTCCTCCCACCTGCGCGCACAACGAAACAGGAAAATGAAAAGCCGCCATTGCTGAATAGAGAGAGCTCGAGGGGAGCAGGTGAATACCATGGAGAAGAGCAAAATAGGATGGGGATCAAGAGAGGATGCAAGATCCTCCCCACTCGTGCTCACAACGAGGAGCTGGGTGGCGGCATCCTGCGAATCTTGAGACCGTGATGGATGAGGGAGGAGTAGCGACGCCAGTGGCAATTTTGCCGTAATTTTCTGAAACTCGACGGAGAGGTGCGGGGCAAGCAAAGCGTTTCGCGTGCGGAACACCTCTTTCGGTGTTTCACGTCCATAGGCCAAAAACACGAAACACTTTGGAGTGATTCGGCACTGAATCGTTTCAGAAAATTACCGTTTGGTAGCGTTCCTAGCGATTCTGCCCTGAATCGGAAACGATTCAGGCAGCCAAACGGACCCTCATACATACTCCCTCCGATCTTCTTTCGTGCCGGTTGGACAAGCAAGCAAGTTCAAATTTGAACTAACAAAGACAGACAAGAAATGAAAATTGAGGACTGTAATTTCTGCCTAAGCTAAGCTTCGTGGTCATCAGTCTCAGTATCCATGCAGGAGGCAGCCATGTTCGGAACATTCAGATTAAGCAAGTCTGGTGAGATCGTATACGACAACGGGCGACTCTGTGGTCTGCACGCCATCTTCAGAAGACTGCTTCAAAACAATGCAGCAGAAGCAAAATTTAGCTTTCAAGGTGCGGAATTTGTGACGAGGACGACGGTGACGTCCTCCGCGCACCTATCTCCCCAAGCAGAAGATTGTGCCTGTGCCCATGAAATCATTGATTCCCCACTTTCTTCCCTTTTCCTGAATTTTTCGGAAGAATCAGATTTCCCTCTGAATTTATTTGGCCACATGCCGTCAATGGGTTGATGCATTTAGCTGCACGCTGTTCCCCATTTTTGGTAAAAGCGTCAGTGCATAGTTGTCCCTTCGCACTCTAATCGTTTTCTCAGCATCTCCTCGATAAATTGTGCACTGGTTCTTCGATTTCACAGCTCCAAAATGGGCGCCTGCATGTGTTAAGAAATTAGGCAAATTCCTAAGTAATTTAATCCAGAAAATCCCCAAAATTGTGATAGCGATGAACAAACTGAACAGTAATTCAGGAACGTACCCAGCGGAAGATCCAGCGCCCGAAGCGCTAGAAGATCCATTCCCAAGAACCATCGTTCTTGAGTCTGTTCGACGTAGTCGATCTCAGTCGATGCAGGACGTTGTACGCAGTGCAGAACCACCGCGCACCGGGAAGTAGTAGTCAATCGAGCAGTCGCGTAGTCGCTCCCCAAAAACCTGATCGCCCGCACACCCGGCAGATGTCTCTTGCGGATCGGGGGTTTCGGAGGCCTGCTCTTCCAGATCTCTTTGCGCGCAGAGATCCGGAACGGGGAAGTCTTCGAAGGCAACACGAGCGAGAAGGAACTGTGGAAAGTGAAGGTGAAAGCGAGAGCGAACGATAAATCGTTCCGGGCGAGCGGAAGCAGTATATATAGATGTGAACAGACGTCCCTTCGCGAACAGACGCGACTCCTTCGTAAAGGCGTCGGTTCATTCCATGAGACGCGCCGTTTAACTATAACAAAAACTTCCATAACGAACGGACGCGATGCCAGCCAGCCAGCCAGCCATGGCAACGGCACGGCACGCACGCACGCCCGCCCGCCGCGCCGCGCCTCGCCACGCCACGGCACGGCTCGGCTCGGCGGCGGCGGCGGCGGCGCGCGCGCGCGCGTGGTCCGCTCTAGCCTCTCTCAACTTCTCTAGGGGATGAACCGGAAATCCACCTAATAAGTTGAGTCAATTAATGGTAGGAATCCCATGTGGGACTAAACCATTATTGCATTAATTATGGGCCTAGACTAATTGAATTATTGCACTATTATGGGCTTAAAAGGCCCACAATATTCAACAATCCCCACCAAGTCTAGAGCTCATAAGGAATGCATTCAAATTACCTTCTTCTCGTTTGATATACCGGTGTTTCGATGGAGACTGTTAAGTTGAACTTCCATCTAGAACAGAGGTTACGCCTTATTCACAACTGAGCAATGGACTACGCTTTGAATTGTCAGTTTTGTGCGAAAGAGGTTTTGCCAAAGTCCTTTACCAATACTAGGTTGCCAAAAAGCATCCCCTCTGTTTGAAGCATATAAGTCAAACTTCTGGCCCATTCATGAGTATCTAAAGATCCCCACTATCTTATAGACTGTGACTAGCAGTCGAACTCATATAGGTGTGTTCTTTAAAGATATCCTGTAGGACGATATCTTTGCTTCTCATAAGCCACTAGGAACACATTAAGGTTAATGAACCAACCTGCCTTACAGTTCTCTAGGAAAGAAGTACATCTGAGATAGACCAGTCAAGGGTCTTTCCTCTCAAACTGTCACTAGCCTGTTTCACCATTCTACTTCACGGGATCTCCGATTACATAGAACAGGTTACCACTATGACAGCCCATCAAGTGGGTCTCAAGCCCATCTCACTCGATGCACTATTTATCACATTACGTGATAGTCCCTGGGTAAATTGATCTGCCAGATTTTTAGATGTATGGACGTAGTCCAACGACATAACTCCGGAGTTTCTCAATTTTCTGATAGATTTCAGCCGCCTTTTCACATGCCTTGTAGATTTCATGTTATCCTTTGAACTGTTCACTTTGACTATCACCGTCTGATTGTCACAGTTCATGGAAATAGACGGTATTGGTTTTTCAACCACCGGTAAATCCATAAGGAAATCACGAAGCCATTCAGCCTCAAGGCCGACGGTATCCAAAGCTGTAAGTTCTCCTTCCATAGTTGACCTCGTTAAGATGGTCTGCTTGCAAGACTTCCAGGAAACAGCGCCACCTCCAAGTAGAAACACATATCCACTTGTGGCATACATCTCATCAGCGTCGGATATCCAGTTTGCATCACAATATCCCTCAAGTACTTTCGGGTACCCAGAATAGTGAATGCCATAGCCCATAGTACCCTTCAGATAGCGCATTACTCTCTCAAGGGCTCGCCAGTGATCATCTCCCGGTTTTGACACAAACCGACTCAGTTTGCTCACAGCAAACGAGATATCAGGCCTTGTAGCACTAGCCAGGTACATAAGTGAACCAATGATTTGGGAATATCTCAATTGATCCCTTGCTATTCTTTGGTTCTTCCTTAATAGCACGCTAGGATCATAAGGCGTGGGAGCAGATTGAAAATCGCTATACCCAAAGCGACTCAAGATCTTCTCCACGTAGTGAGATTGCAAGAGAATAATCCCACCATTGCCTTCTCTTTGTAGCTTGATGTTAAGAATAACATCTGCTACTCCCAAATCCTTCATCTCAAAGTTGTTGGACAGAAAGTCCTTGACCTCCTTAATCACATTAAGGTTGGTCCCAAAGATCAGTATGTCATCAACATATAGACACAGGATGACTCCCTCGCCCCCACCATACCGATAATATACACATTTGTCGGCTTCGTTCACAACAAAGCCAGCCGATATCAGAGTCCTTTCGAACTTCTCGTGCCATTGCCTAGGAGCTTGTTTAAGGCCATACAGGGATTTCAACAATTTACACACTAAGCTCTTTTGACCTTCTATCACAAACCCATCAGGCTGATCCATATAGATCTCCTCGTCTAGCTATCCATAAAGGAAAGCTGTCTTAACGTCCATCTGATGGACGAGAAGACTATGTGAGGCTGCCAGGGAAAGTAATACTCGAATCGTGGTCAAACGAGCAACAGGTGAGTAGGTGTCGAAATAATCTTCACCCTCTTTTGTGAATATCCCTTCACCACAAGCCTTGCCTTGTACCTCTCAATCGTACCATCAGGCCTAAGCTTTTTCTTGAACACCCACTTGCATCCTATGGGTCTGCACCTGTAAGGACGCTCGACCAACTCCCAAGTACCATTAGACATGATTGAATCCATTTCACTCCTTATTGCTTCCTTCCAAAGGTCAGCATCGGGAGATGAAAATGCCTCTTCAATGGTTCTGGGAGTGTCATCCACGAGGTACACAATAAAGTCATTTCCAAAAAACTTTGCAGTCCTTTGTCTCTTACCCTTACGGGTGACTAGATTGTCATCCTCCTCAGGAATGTACACAGGGGGTTCCTCATTTTGTGTTATCGGAATGAAATGCTCATGGGGTAATGTAAACTCATGATTAGATGTGCTAGGTGTTTTGAAAGGAAATTCACTCTCAAAGAATGTAGCATCTCTGGACTCCAAAATTGTACCGACCACCATGTCAGGTACTCCAGATTTTACTACTAAAAATCTATAGCCCACGCTGTTCATAGCATAACCCAGGAAGATACAATCAACAGTTTTAGGTCCAAGTTTGTGTTTCTTATTGATTGGCACATTCACCATGTCCAAACAACCCTAAGTACGCAAATATGAGAGATTTAATCTTTTCTTATGCCATTCTTCGAATGGTGTGATTTCTTTATCCTTTGTGGGAACTCTATTCAGGACATGACATGCTGTCAGAATCGCCTCACCCCACCATTACTTAGAAAGACCCGCTGTCTCTAACATGGCGTTAACCAAATCAGTTAGAGTTCGGTTCTTTCTCTCAGCAATCCCATTGGATTGAGGTGAGTAAGGCGGTGTCCTCTCATGAATAATACCATGTTCCACGCAGAATTCAGAAAAATCATTAGAAAAGTACTCTCCACCACGGTCAGACCTTAAACGTTTAATCTTCCTCTCTAGTTGGTTTTCTACTTCAGCTTTATAGATTTTAAAGTAATGTAAAGCTTCATCTTTGGATTTCAGCAGATACATAGCAATATCTAGTACAATCATCTATGAGAGTCATGAAGTATCGTTTATCACCTCTAGTCAATTCGCCATTCATTTCGCATAGATCGGAATGAACAAGTTCTAATGCCTCTAAATTCCTCGCCTCCGCAGCCTTGTGAGGCTTGCGAGGTTGCTTAGATTGCACACAAGCATGGCACTTAGAACTTTTGACCATGTCAAATTTCGGATTAAATTCAGTTTTGCTAGCCGCGTCATACAACCAAAATTAATGTGACAAAGTCGTGAATGCCAAACATTCGACTCATTCGAAGTAAGAATATTATTCACAACCTTATTACAACCAATGTCAAGTAAAGAAAAGCGGAACAAGCCTCCGCAATCATAGTCTTTTCCAACAAATGTTCCATACTTAGAAAGTATACATTTATTAGACTCAAGAACTATTTTATAACCATCTCGACACAATTGAGAGCCACTAACAAGATTTCTTTTGATTGAGGGGACATGCTGCACGTGCTTCAATAGCACCGTCTTTCCCGAAGTAAACTTCAGAATGACCGTACCAACACCAAGAACACGAGCATGTGACCCATTTCCCATCAACAAGTCTCCTGTTACCCCGGCCTGATAAGAAGAAAACAAAGAGATATCAGCACACACATGTACATTAGCCCCAGTGTCAATGCACCACTCAGGTGTTTGACAAACAGAAAGGACAATGGGTGTAGAATTACCGTACCCAGAAGTCCCTCCAGTCTCGCTAATGACCACGTTTGCAGATTTCTTCTCCTGCTTAACTTTGCGGTCTGGGCACGCATTTGCCCAATGCTCAGTGCTCCCGCAAACAAAGCAGCCACCATCTTTGTTCTTTTTCTTCTTAAAAGTGGTTGTTTGCTTAGGCTTCTCAGCCCCCTTCTTCTTCTTCTTTGATGAGGTAACCTTTCGCACCATATTGGCACTAGAAGGTTCTCCTACGCTCTTTCCACGTGTGTCTTTTGCTTTCGCCCTTTCCTCGACATCAAGAGTCCCAATGAGTTCAGACACGCTAAACTCCTGTCTCTTGTGTTTCAGTTGGGTAGCAAACCCTCTAAGTAGGTGGCAACTTAGCGATAATACCGCCAGCCACAAACTTGTCAGGCAACACACATGGAAAATGTTCGAGTTCTTTTGCCATAGCTTGTATTTCATGAGCCTGTTCAACTACAGAACGGTTCCCAACCATCTTGTAGTCAAAAAACTGCTCTTTACAACTCACTACCGGCATCAGAAACACCGAACTTAGCGTCCAGAGCATCCCATAGTTCTTTCGCAGAAGTGCACGTAATGTATGAATCCTTAAACTTATCGGAAAGAGCGCTAATCACGGCGCCTCTGAACAGATTATCAGCCATATTGAACCGTTCCTCCTCCTCTGGAGTGAACTGTTCTGGCCTACCGTTCGCGGCGTGATGGCAGTTCATTGCTGTAAGCCACAGGACCATCTGCGCACGCCACCTCTTATAGAAAGACCCATCAAACGCGTTCGGTTTCGGTGATGCAGCAAAACCGCTAACAGAAAATTGCCTAATATAAAGTTTTTGAATTGTTAAGAAATTAGGCAAATTCCTAAGTAATTTAATCCAGAAAATCCCCAAAATTGTGATAGCGATGAACAAACTGAACAGTAATTCAGGAACGTACCCAGCGGAAGATCCAGCGCCCGAAGCGCTAGAAGATCCATTCCCAAGAACCATCGTTCTTGAGTCTGTTCGACGTAGTCGATCTCAGTCGATGCAGGACGTTGTACGCAGTGCAGAACCACCGCGCACCGGGAAGTAGTCGTCGATCGAGCAGTCGCGTAGTCGCTCCCAAAAACCTGATCGCCCGCACACCCGGCAGATGTCTCTTGCGGATCGGGGGTTTCGGAGGCCTGCTCTTCCAGATCTCTTTGCGCGCAGAGATCCGGAACGGGGAAGTCTTCGAAGGCAACACGAGCGAGAAGGAACTGTGGAAAGTGAAGGCGGAAGCGAGAGCGAACGATAAATCGCCAGCCAGCCACGGCACGGCACGTCCGCCGCGCCGCGCCACGCCAGCCACGGCACGGCTCGGCTCGGCTCGGCTCGGCGGCGGCGGCGGCGCGCGCGTGGTTCGCCTCTAGCCTCTCTCAACTTCTCTAGGGGATGAACCGGAAATCCACCTAATAAGTTGAGTAAATTAATGGTAGGAATCCCATATGGGACTAAACCATTATTGCATTAATTATGGGCCTAGACTAATTGAATTATTGCACTATTATGGGCTTAAGAGGCCCACAATATTCAACAGCATGCTGATATATGCATCGCTCCAAATCGTGTTGTTAAAAGTGATTGGTTTGTCAATATAGAGCATTATTGGATTACTGAATTATGAGCGCCATCAAATTCAAATTACTTCATGTGCTATACGTTCTGATATTCGGGGTGTTCGGTTGGAGGATGCAGTTGCAGTTGCAGTTTAAATAGTGAGAGAGAACACTGTAGCGGAGGAATCTAGCACTGTAGCAACCTAGTGTGCTGTAGCAGCAGCAGCAGCAGCTCCATCCGGCTGAATTTCAGCCCGCCGAACGGAGCCTTTGTCTTTTCCGTCGATTTTCCTGCTATGAAAACGATCTACTCATAAGCGTGCATGACTAGTGCAGCATAAAACGTGTCGCCAACCAAGAGCCTAATAACAACGGCTAAATCAACTGCTACTAGCTTTGCTACCAACAACGGGAAGAAAGAACCAGCCGTGTGATGACCTGTTCAGCCGCAGGTAAGCGTCGCCGTCGAGCAGGTCTAAGAGTAATGCGCTTTCTTTTCGTAGTATTAACCATTGATGCCTGCGACAGTCAACGCGTGCAGTGCAGCCGCCTGTTTGGCGCTCTCATGACATGCCTTGCGCCCGGCGTTCTCGACCTCTCCCCGTCTCAACCGAGCCAGACAAGCGGCGTCGCCGGCCGAAATCGACAAGTTTTTCGGCCGTTCATCAGGCCGCCATCAATCCTTCCCAGGACCAACCGCAACAGCTAGTATTGAGAAATCAGAACCAGCCGGCGGTTTGGGTGCCTGTTTCCGCATGTCTGAACTGAATCGAAACGACGCCGTGATGATCGCAGCCACCAGCGCCCGGCGCCGCAAAAACGGCTAGAAAATTGCTCGTCTCCGCGTCCAATTCCCCAGGTCGTCGCGGACGCGTTGTGTTTAGGCGAACTGCCTGCCGCGCTGGTTCCAGCCAGCGTTGGCTGTTGCAACTCCAATTCTCGACTTGTTCGTAATAGGCATTTAGGTTCACGTGACTGACTTGCACCGCGGCCGCTAGAAAAAGGTGCTACTCTACTAACGTGTTGAAATTTGGCGCCGGTGATTGACGCCGTTGCAGAGTACAAGGTCTTCGATCCCCGGCAAGGACCTACATGCCATCAGGCTGATTTCAAAATGGAGCTTAGCTTGCGTGGAAGTGAACTGTTCCAAGAGATAACGATGGTTTCGTCCTTCATTGCTCTTCTTTACTCCCAGCCCCAGGTATTGAACCGATCTTTGACAAAGAGTGACAATGCAATGAACAGCGAAGCTTTACCTGCTTCTCTTTAGTCATTTCGAGCACTACTACTTTTCCTTCCTTCCTTTTTTTTTCTTGAAAAAGAATAGTTTGTGTTCTTGGGTTTCTCCAACTGCTACTGCCCACGAGTAGCACAAGCTTTCTTCACATCGTCCTTCTCCATCCTGTAAGCTCTCTACTCCTTCCAGTTCCTTTGCTCAATCAAATGATATGTTCTTCATTTTTCTTTTTCGGTGGTGATGTATGCAGCTGAGTCCCATGCTTATCTGGCACCTCTTATCATCCATCGATTGTTCGTCTCTTCTCTTGCAGCGGAGTACTACAAGAACTCTGGTAGACAAACCTCTGATGAAACCCGAAGATCCTGTCCAATTCTTGATCTTTTCTGACACGGGGATCGCATACTCGCATAGAGGGCTATCTGATCATCTGATGTGATCTTTGAGCATGTCGACGATGTATTCATCGCGTTCTTTCGTGCTTGTCGCGTTGACGCTCTATGCCGTCGTGAGCGGCTCCTCGTCGACGGATCTGCCCGCACAGCCGAGCAATCGAAGACTACTTCAGGACACCAACCTTGCTGCGCATGCTTCGAATGCTCATGTTCCTGTTTCTGCTCATGTCCTTTCTACTGGAAGTGGGTCGTTTCCGGCGTTAAGCCACGGGGAAAATGATCCCGGTCAAATAGCGCCGGCTCCGGCTGCGCGTGCTCCACATACTCTGTCCAAGTCCCATGATGTTACAAGATCCATGAGGTGGCTGTACATGATTGTTCTTCCAGCGGTTGGCCTGCTGTTGCTCACTGGCATAGCATGTTTCCTTTTGCCATGTCGCAAAACTGCAGTTGCAACGATAGGTCCTTGGAAGACTGGGCTCAGCGGCCAGCTGCAGAAGGCGTTTGTGACAGGTACTACTACTGTACTTATATTTGGTATAGTTTACGTGTATAATCACAATTATTTGATTTTTGGAGTATGGAATTAGAATGTTCACTTGGCTTAAATTGCCCGAATGTGTACTAACTTGATCTGCTGCTATTACACTCAGGAGTACCAAAATTGCAGCGGTCAGAGCTGGAGCGTGCTTGTGAAGATTTCAGTAACATCATAGCAAGTTATCCACACTACACTGTGTATAAGGGAACCTTATCATCTGGTGTTGAGATCGCTGTTGTGTCAACTATGATCACGTCCAGCAAGGAATGGTCAGAGCATTCAGAAACCTGCTTCAGGAAAAAGGTCATCAGCATTTGCCCGTTACGTGAACAACAACATAGGAGTACCCATTTACGACTGCACTAGCATGACAACTTTACCTTCCTTTCATGATAACCAGATTGACTCCCTGTCGCGAATAAACCACAAGAATTTCATCAATCTGCTTGGCTTTTGCGAGGATGAAGAACCTTTCACTAGGATGATGGTGCTAGAATATGCGCCAAACGGGACACTTTATGAGAATCTACATGGTATGGAAAACTTGCTCATACCAGTTTATCGATGCACCACATCAGTTTTATTGATCTTTGCACTCAAATCAGTTACTAACATTCTTGAAAAATGTAACTGTAGCTGAGGATTTTGAGCACATCGATTGGAGAGGTAGGATGCGAATTATTATGGGACTAGCGTACTGCATTCAACACATGCATGAGCTCAGCCCTCTGGTGGTGCACTCTGAGCTGCATTCCAGTTCCATATTGTTAACTGAAGATGGTGCTGCAAAGGTACATGTTAGCTACTCCTGATTAACGTGTTTCTCCTGATTTATCCTATCCAGTTCAAGTTTTTTTTTTCACTGGTTGAGTTCGACCAAATTTGGGCACCTCTTGTGCCTAACCGCCATACCGTTTAGCGTCCGAATTGAGAAATAACGAATTGATCCAACCTGAGTACTTTCTGCAGATTGCGGACATGAGTGTTTGGCGTGAAGTGATTTCCGAAGGGAAACAGACGAGAAATGCTGTCGATAGCCATGAACAAGTGTCTGCTGGCCTCGCAGAAAACATCTACAACTTCGGTGTGCTACTACTTGAAATCGTCTCGGGGAAGCTTCCATGCTCTGAAAATGGGCGCTCCCTTTCCAACTCGGTAATGACATGCAACACACTTTGCAGTGCCAAATAGAAAACCAATCTCTTCTTGGACACCAAATGATATTCTGTTTCTTTTCTTCTTAGGATTTGGAGTGCATAGATAGCGATGGGAGGATATCGTCCTCTTTGCTTGATCCTAGACTTAATGCTCACAAGGAAGGTGACCTAGAAACCATCTGTGAGGTGATCCAGAGTTGCATTCAGAGTGATCCGAGAAACAGACCGAGCATGAGGGAGATAACTGCTAGATTGAGAGAAGCCATAGCTATCTCGCCAGTTGCAGCAACGCCGAGAATTTCTCCCCTCTGGTGGGCGGAACTGGAGGTTATCTCGGCCGTGGAAGCAGGATAGCGAGAAGGAACGTTCATATCAAAATGTTCAGTTTTGAAGACGTCACTCTGCATGCCTATTCTCTCTGGGCACACTGCTGTTTAACCTGAACCTCCTGTGCTCTGCGCATCTGCTGCTGTAAATTTGTACTAATCTGAGTTTGTTACCCTTTCTTTGATATCCCTGTTGATCTTTCCAGCTGCTACCTGAAATGTTCAGACATCTTTTTCTTCTGCTTCGTGTTAAACTTCCTTTTGTGTAGCAAACTCTGACAATTAAGCATCAGCTGGTAGCTGCAAGCACACTGATGAAATTGTGCAAGAACTAGTTTATGATTAGCAGTCCTTTGAAAAACAGAGAACCAAAGACAGACTAGAACTCTCACTTTTGAGGATTTAAAGCCTGTTGTCTATGTCCAGGCAGGCCAAGACCAAAGAAAGGCCAGGCCGCCCGCCATAGGCGGCATATAAAAACCTCCATTATTGAAATCTGACCTTGGGGGCACTAGTGGACAACACTATCCACATTGTCTTCGCTCCATCAAAACATTTATAGCCACATGTCAAAGAGAGCCACCAAAATGTCTCCTGTTTCCAGAAAAGCTGCGGGGACACACGAATTGTTTGTGCTTGTCGTGCGGCGTCCCAAAGATCCGCAGCCTTCACAGCCAGCCAGATGGAATCGGATCCAACCTTCTAGGCGCGTCGTCCATGAGCTGACATGATCTTTCTACCAACCATAGGGACGTCTGCTCGCCACAAGCCATAGGGACTGCCGCATTTTCTGCAAGGAGAACTCTTCTGCGCGTCGACCATAGGGACGTTTGCTCGAACGCTCTTCCGCTATGAGCTCTTTCTTCTTCGGCGACGAACGGCGGCGGACGACTAGAGGACGCCTCGGGACGACAGTGACCGGGTGACGCGAGCGCGATGTTATAATCTTGCACACTAGTATTTAATGAACAACATGTAATGTAGTGCCACCACGATCAACAGACAACAGCAGCGCCTCGTGGAGTGCAGGGAAAATTCAACTTCAGTTTCTCATGCTCCAACTGTATTTTTCTCAATTCTTTTTGACACGCATGCTCCATCTGTTGGATGGGCGGCACCAAGCCACCTACCCAACCCAAGTGGGCGTCACTGTACCACCCACTGGCACGCCGGGCCACGCGCCTCCGCTTGCCAGGCGTGACGGCGTCGCCGCCCGCAGAATCGGACGCCCAGTGCTCTGCGCACACACGGCCTCCTGCATGCGCGCCACCTATCGCCACCTCATACGCCGTCCCGGCGCGCGCCCTCAGCCGTCCGTTCGCCCCGGCTCCACGGCTCGGATGGCGCGGCCGCCCGCTATATATCCCACCGCCCACGCGTGGCCTTGCCGTTTACCCACCCACTGGCCGGCCACTGTCTCCTGCCCAGCCGCTCGCTGCCTCCTCCTTCGTTCGGCGGCAGCAAAGAAAAGCAGGCATGGAGCTGGAGGCTGCGACCCGGCGCTTCCACCTCTGGTTCCGCGGGCTGCGCTCGCTGCGCCGCGACCTGAGGTCGGCCCGCTGGTCCGACGACCCGGCCCAGATCAGAGCGCTGGTGGGCCGCTTCGTGGCCCACCTGGAGAGCTACTGCGCGGCGCGCGCGGAGCTGGACCCGGTGTGGACGCTGTCGGCGCCGTGGGCCAGCCCCGCGGAGCGCGGCGCCGCCTACTGGCTCGCCGGGTGGCGCCCCACCACGCTGGTCCACCTGCTCTACACCGAGTCCGGCCGCCGCTTCGAGGCGCAGCTCCCGGACCTGCTGCTGGGCGTGCGGTCGGGCAACCTCGGCGACCTCACCCCCGCGCAGCTGGCCCAGATCGACGAACTGCAGCGCCGCACCGTGGCCGAGGAGGACGCGCTGTCGCGGGAGATGGCGCAGGTGCAGGAGGGACGCGGCGTTGTGCCGGCGACGCCCGGGAACGAGCTGGACGTCGCGGGGCTCGTGGCGCGGGTCGGGGCCGTGCTCAGCGGCGCCGACGCGCTGCGGCTGCGCACCGTGAAGCGGGCGGTGGAGATCCTGGAGCCCGCGCAGGCCGCCGAGCTGCTCGTCGCCGCCGCGGACATGGAGATCGGCTTCCGGGAGTTCGGGCTCAAGCACGGGTCGGGCCGCGACGACTAGCAGCCAGGGACCCTTCCTTGCCCGGCCCTGGCCCAGCGTCCCAGTTTTATTTTCGTTCAGCAATTTGGTGCTGGACGTTTCACTGGGAGGAGTAGGGGCGTAGCATCTCTCCGTCCCGAGTGCCCGATCGACGCGTGTAGATCAATATCTATCCACGATTTGCGCAAGTGTCGCCGATGCCAAATCTGGGCCGTGACAGGGCATGGTCTTGAGAATAAAAATGTTTGGGCATGCCTGATGGTTTTCTGCCTTTCTGGCTGTGACGTTGGCCTTTCTGGTTGTTTTCTGCCTTGTAACGTTGAAAATCTTAATTAGTGGTATTTGATGTTTGTTTGCTTGGAGATACGGAGTCGTAAGCACGACTGCAATGCCTTGCAGCCCAGTCGTCCTTTCTCTCATTTCGGCGACCATCCATTCGGTGCAGTAGTTTATAGATAGTGGTCTGAAGCAAAGCAAACGAAGAGGACCTGAGCAATTCTACCGAAAGATTTTGACGTTTTAGGTACCGGCCTTTTGCAATCAGTGAAACTAAAAAATCACATGATGTTCTTGCAGCTTTTGTAAGAGGCGTGAGTAGGTGGACATCGAGCATACTTGAAGACTTCGCCGGCTATGCAAATGGTGGCAACGAAGCGAACTATAATATCGAACGCAGTGAGAAATCAATTTGTGCTTTGCTCGGTGTTTAGCAATAAAAAAGTTTACTGCTTCGATTACAACTGATGCTCTTCGTTTCACTGTTTACGGCTTACCACAGTACCAAACAATTGGATTTTGTTGTACTCTTCTTCAGATATCAACCAGGTGCAGCAAGCAATTAGAGAACAGCTGCGAGGCAGCACCAACCAACTTGTATGTACGGTCGCCACATTATCGCACGAGCAGTGAAGATTTCGCAGGACGTGCTAATTAAGGCGTGCGTGCGTTTATATTGGGCGAGCATGCTGGGACGTTGCCAATGCCAAGTTAGGCAGAGAAAGAACCCAACCAATTCTGCTCGGCCTGCCTGCCTGCCACCCTCGCGCTCGCGCCACCAACAAGCAGCAACGACAGCCAGCAGATCGCACGCATCCTCTCCTCACGTCCCAAAACCGCCTCCCGAAATCTAGCCAGCCACCGTCCTCGCTCGCTCGCTCGCTCTGCCAAGAAAGGAGTCTCCACGTTGACATTGCGGACGCTGCCGAGCGCGCGTGCCCGCCATGCTTTCGTGATGGCCCGGCCGTTCCAGAAGATCGGGCACGGCCTCGACAGGTTCTCGTTCAGGCGGCGGAGGTCGGCGTCCTCGTCGTCGCCGCTGTCGCTGGCGTCGGACGACAGCGACAGCTGCCCCATGGAGGCGCCGGCCTCCAGGCGGGCGCTGTCTAGGAGCTGCGGGTCCAAGGGGAGGCTGCTGTTCGACCCGCCCGCGCCGCTGGCCGGGGGCCCGTCGGATAAAGCGGCAACGGCAAGCTCGTCATCGCCGCCACCGCCGCCGCCGAAGCCAGCGCCGCGCGAGGGCCCGCCTACAGGTGACGATTTTGCTCTTGGACCGCCAATGCCGATTCTGTTTTACCGCAATTTTGTCGGAGGAATGACTCCCGTCGCCGGTCGCAGATGCGGAGATGGTGCGGGAGAAGTTTTCCAAGCTGTTGCTGGGCGAGGACATGTCCGGCACCGGCAAAGGGGTGTCCTCTGCTCTTGCCCTCTCCAATGCCATTACTAATCTCGCAGGTAATCCTTAAAAATCATTTCTTCCTTACTAATCTTCGATTTTGTTTGATTTCATTTCATAGTACCTGCCCGTTCTTTCTCGTGATGACATTTCTTTTTCCTCCAGCTTCTGTGTTTGGGGAGCAGCGCCGTCTGCAACCGATGGCAGCAGAACAGAAGGCGCGGTGGGGGACAGAGATCGACTGGCTCTTGTCCGTGGCCGATCACATTGTTGAATTCGTTCCTTCGAAACAGGTGTCTCCGGATGGAACCTCTATGGAGGTCAGCAATGGATCCCCTTCTCAGTGCCTGTACTATTCAGTAACACGGTGCAACTCAATTGCACGGTGGTACATATCGGCGCATCAATTGCCTTCAATTCACCAGTTTCATTGTCCAACAGATAATGGTGACGCAGCAGCGTCAGGATCTACAGATGAACATCCCTGCTTTGTGCAAGCTTGACGCGATGCTCCTTGTAAGCACAGAACTATCTGCATCGATCATGTAGTAAACTAAATCAGAGGGATATCTGAAATTCTAAACTGCTGGTTTTGTGATGTTGCATTTTTCTCTTGTTGAGCAGGAATATCTTGACGGTTTCAAAGGCGAGCAGGAGTTTTGGTATGTAAAAAAGGATGCAGATGAATCGGAGAAGGCCAACACGCCAAGGCATGATGACAAGTGGTGGCTACCAACGGTTAGAGTCCCTCCCAATGGTCTGTCAGAGTCATACAGGAAATGGCTTCAGAACCAGAAGGACCTTGTTGCCCAAGTCCTAAAGGCAGCAATGGCCATCAATGCTAATGTTCTCATGGAAATGGAGGTTCCAGAAGCATACATGGAGTCCCTGCCAAAGGTGATCTATAAGACCACACAGCACCTTTTTTTTTTTTTTGGAACAAGCACACCGCAGATTAACCTGCTGTATTTTACGACAGTTCTAACAACGTAATTGTATCGTTTTTTCTTGTTGTATGTTTGCAGAATGGAAAGTCCAGTCTTGGAGATTCAATGTACAAACTCATAACTGATGATTATTTTGATCCAGAAGAACTTCTGAGTTCTGTAGACTTGACCGAGGAGCACAACATTGTTGATCTGAAAAATCGAATTGAAGCCTCGGTAGTCATCTGGCAAAAGAAAATGACTCATAAGGACAGCAAATTGTCATGGGGGCATGCAATCAGTCATGAGAAGCGCGGAATGTTCGAAGGGAGGGCAGAGAATGTTCTTCTCCTTATCAAGCATAGATTTCCCGGCATTGCTCAGTCATCTCTAGACATAAGCAAAATACAATACAACAGGGTACTGGAAAGCCGAAAGTATATGCAAGTACCATCTTCTTCTTTTTTTAATCAATCTTGCTTGTTTACTCACATCCTTTGCGTTTCCCTTGTCATGTCTCTCTTTTTCAGGATGTTGGCCTTGCCATTTTGGAGAGCTACTCCAGAACTCTTGAGAGTTTAGCCTTCACAGTTATGTCTCGAATCGAAGATGTTCTTAATGCTGACACGGCCGCTCAAGATCACATGAATGTCGAATCGATGAGAATCCCTAGTTTGCCTACAGATGACACGGATAAGGTTGTTTCAGACGCTAAGGCTGAGGTTGAGAAGTTCAGAAGAATGGAACCATTTTCAACGACGCTATTCGACTTCGTGGGTCCACGAGACCAAGATCCCAACACATATGGCAAAGAAGATACAAATGGTCCAAAGTTGACAAAGGTCACGTCAATTGCAACGCGGAGGTTTTCTTACCTAGAGAAGCTTGAGCATTTGGGAGGGACAAGAAGCCCCGTATCTAGGCACTAGCTGCTATAAGGATGAAGGACAGATGGTCATGCTACTGCGCAGAGCCATCCAAAGAAACTAGCATAGATGACATTTGTAACTGAGTGCACTTGTGGGGTTACATAAAATTAACTCGAATTCACCTAGATATACGAGAGAAGTGGGTGAGGTCATGAGGCTATGCCAATCTGTTGAATTTTGGCTTGTACATAAATCTGTTGAGTTTTGGCTTGTACATATCAATATGTCGCTAATGAACTGACACTGGATAATGTCGTGTGAGATATTTACCTATCGTGTCAAACAAAAAATACTTCTCTGCAAGCTCAATTCTGTATGTTTAATGATAAAATGTTTTAAGTACCTGCCATTTCAATCCCTATCTAAAGCAATATCCTAGATTTTTTTTTTTTTTGCGAGAACTTTACGGCGACCAAACCACCCCCTCAAGCTAGCTCCAGGGGGTTGATAGTTTACACCAGCAGATTATACCTACAACAGTTTGTGACAAGGCATAACTAACATAACCCTATACTGTATGAAATCCGACAATCTGTTTACACCAGCGGATAGTGCTTTAGATAGGGATTGAAATGGCAGGTTATGCCTTGTCACAATCCCTATCTAAAGCAAATGTTTTAAGCTCACGGATCCGCTGCACCAAGGGACAAGGTAATGTCGGATCCAGCAGCTGTGCCCAGACTAAATTTTGGTCACTTAATAGGCACACGCATTTAGCTAAGATGACATCCATCCATATAGTCAGACGTTGAATGAAAAAACCGAAACTATGAGAAGTGCCCCAGTTTATCACCGAGATGCTGATAAGTTTAATCCAGGGCGAGGAAACTTCTCAACTTAACATTGGAAGAGAATAGCTGACAATATCAAAGCATCTCCAGTCGTTATGTATAAGCACTTCCTAAACCTTGTAGTTAATAATAACCTTCGTCCAACAGTTATCACGCGCGCTCTGCATTTAGCTTTGCTCTATTTTCCTCCATCCAGTCCCTACATTTGTTGATGCTTTACGCAGTCCCAATCACTCAGACTCACAAAAATGTGACATGGCAACAAGAAAATAGGAATTGTTGGAGACACATTCATGTGTCAATTGAGTTCCTCTATTCTGCTCCAAAATATATATATCTTAGTATTTGATCAACGACTAAAGGGCTACACACAATAACTCCCCGGTTCTCAAGAATTATAAAAGAAGGAACGAAACTACTCAACGCTGCTGCCATTACAGAAAAATAAATAGCCTTTTATCTATTTACAAATGATCCATTTCTGCTGTTACGAAATAATTAGCCTAAAATACCTATGTGTTTGTTTATGAACATTGAACAACTCACCACAACCTATATATGTGTATGTTTATGAACAACTCACCGCAACCATGGTTAGAAAATTGCACTAGAAAACATTACATAAGACGAAATAGAAAAGATAAACGATTATACGTGACTTGTGCGAGCATAATACACACGAAATAAGGCAAAGAGATGATAATAGTGCCTGCAAAGAGAAATGTTAGGCACAAGAAAAACGTTGTTGTGCTAGGAACGGTTCACTCTGCAAAAGTAAAACATACAGTGACATAAAGAAGAGTAATGCAAAACGATGAAATGTGAAACCGGAATAATGCAGTGGTATATCCGTATACGCATGGTTGGATTCTTGATAATATAGCTGCTCAATCTGTCCATGCCACTCCACCAGACCAACATATCTCCCCATACGTACAGTGTAATGGTTTCATTGGCACTAGAAACTTTAGTCGTAACAAAGATAACATAAAAACGTTGTAGAAGACGCACAAGCACAACATTAATTTACTTGTATGGCAATGAGTACAGTATTAACAGCATAAATGGGCATGTTCCATGGCGATCGATCCGAGAACTAGCGGTACGGTACAAGTAAGCAGGCAAAGGAATGAGGAATTCAATCTAGATCTTGCCGCGCGGGCCCTTCTGCGGCGGCAGCTGCGGCCCCTTCTTGATAGGCAGAAGGTCCGGCGACGCCGACGCGCTGACGTAGGCCAGCAGGGAGCCGCCGCCCAGCAGCAAGAACTTGAGCAGGAGGCCCCTCTTGGTGAACGGCCCGGCGAACGTCTCAAAGAACTTGCTCTGCAAACACAGAAATCGACCAGTAGTTAGTTCAGCTAGCGTGAAAGTGATCGGCTGGTAATCGAACAAGTGCATGGCGAAGGAAGAATGACACGCACCTGAAGAGGGTTGTATGGCGAGGGCGCGTCGGAGCCGTACAGGTCCCACTGCCCGGTGGTGTTGCCGATGTCCTCGAGGTCGAAGTAGACGCTCTTGTCGCCGTACTTGGCCACCACGGCGGCGCGAGGCCTGCATCGATCAGCCAAGTCCATGCACAGGATTTGTGTCACTCTAGATTTCGTGCTGTGCACGTACGCATTAGTCAGTAACGGACGGACACACAACGTACTTGCGGGTGGAGCGGCAGAGGGCGCGGGAAGAGGGCCTGACGGCAAGCTTCCTGCCGGAGATGGAGCTGCCGGACAGGCCCTTCACGGCGACGGGCTGGACGGAGACGGCGGCGAGGGAGGCCATTGCGCGCGGTTCGGTGTGTACAGCTCCTGGAGGATACTGGTGTGGCGGTACGTGCGCAGACTTAATTCCGCGGATCCTGCTAAGGATTTGGAACGCGTGGTCGCTGGCTGCAATTTGGGTGGGAGTGCTTCGCGTGGCTCGGGGATGGCTGAGGTCCATAGGGAGGTCGCCATGTGGCCGGCGGCGGATAGGCTTATCCTGATCTCCTGATTCTGGCGCGATCTGACTTGGCAATGCTACGCGGCCCTGGCATTGTAGTATGTAGTTTTATTTTAGCTTGAGCTGAACCATTGTCGTGATCGAAATATTTGGACCTGTGTGCGTCCAAGTTCAGAGCAAAGATTGCGTAATTGCATCTGCTTAATTACCGGTAGTTAGTTCCCTCGACCCATGCAGCAGTTCATGGTTCAAATGAAGACATTGGACCATCGATTCCCTCAACCAATGCCTCAAGAATAAGTGGAGCCGTTGTGCCTACAATTCAATTGACTAATGCCTCAAGAGCAAGTGAAGGCAATGTGATTTAAAAAAGCATTCCTTCGTGTTGCTATTATTATATTTCTTCTTAAAGAACTGCCAAAACTTGGAGGATCATTACTTATTTACTCTACTTAGTACGCCGGCGAATGCCTACGGTGATGATTGGGTCTCGTGAAATTCGCTTCTGTACGATATGCTTACGTACATAGTATTGCATCTAGAGCTACTAAGAAATGAACAGACGGGACATGGCATGCGCGATGCATGTAGATCCGAGCATACGGTGATAACTCGTGGTACTGTACAGTACTGTATACGGCGGGGCGAATAATAAACGGCGTATGTAAATGGGCTAAGAGGAGCGTCCTAGGCCCAAGCCACACTAAGGATACTGGGCTAAGAATTTGTTTCTTTCGAGAAGAACATCTGAACATGCATGCATGAAGCCCATTTCGTGATGCGATCCAGAATCCCCCTGAGACAGGGAATTTCCCTCGTGGGACCCAACAGGTTGGCAATGGCGCTGACGCAGCGCGTGCGACGGGACGAATCGCACCGGGACTCTCTATGCGTAGATCGTCCGACGATTAGCCGTCGATAGAACGGCCCACGGCCCGCACAAACTCGGCCCACGACGACGGCCTTCTTCTTCTTCTTCCTCGCGCCGCCACCGCGCCGCCGTCGTCGCGCTAGCCCCGTCGCCTCCGCCTCCCGCCCGGCTCCGGCGGCGTCCCGCCGCCTCCGCCGCCGCCCTCGACCGCGCCGCGCTAACCGGCGGGAAGGGACCCCGCCCTTACCCCGCCCACTACCGGCGGCCACACCGCGGCCGGCGGTCCCCGCCGCCTCGCCTCGCCGCCCCGCCCGCATCGCGCCGCCCTCCGCCAGTACGACCTGCCGGCCACACTTTATGCCCGAGGAGAGGAGGAGAAAACCTTGAAGGTACAAACTCTGCGCATGAAGGGATTTTCCGGCGAGCCGCCTCCGCCCCGCCCTCCTTCATCGTCTCCGGCGGCTCCCGCCGCCGGATCCGCGGTCGCCGCCCTTCGCCGCGCTAACCCGGCGAAGCCAGGCTCGTTGCTGTGGCCGTCGCCATCGGGGAGAACGGAGGAGGAAAAAAGGAGGATGACCGTTAGATGACTGTGTTGCACGAATCGTAAAGCGTCCGAGAGAAACGATCCCTTCGGGCGACCTACGTATAGGATTCACGAATCGCACCGGCCTTGCTGCTCCGCTGCCTCTCGCAGATAGTAGATCGGTTCAGCTTGGGCCGAGATCCACCAATCCACTGCCTGTCCACTGCACCGAGCCGAGGGAGCGGGTGCGCGCGGCTCAGATCACCCCGCACCGGCCGGCGGGCGTTCACCGACGCCGACGCGGCGCGCTCACGCCACCGGCCGAACGCACTACACGAAACTCTCCCCTCCCTCGCCGTCGTGCTCCCCGACCCAACCCAACCCAACCCCCGCCCACTCCTCGCGCCCGCTACATCTCCTCCCCGAAGAGCTTCCCCCGCTCCCGCTTCACTCGCTCACCGCCCCCGGCGACGTCGGCGTCCGTGCCCGATTTCTCCTTCCTCCCCTCATTCTCGCTCCGCCCGTTCAATTCGAGTTGGTTGGTGGGCGAGGCCGGGCCGCGGGGCCAGATCCCGGTCGCGCGCGCCTGGGCGAGGAGGTGGATCGGCGGTGCGGATCAGATCTATGCGCGGGATCTAGGTGGGCGGGAAGGTGGAGTGCCTGGTGAGCGGGTGGTGATCGGAGCAGGGAGGCAGGGGCAGCGATGGCGTGGTGGTCGGGTAAGGTCTCGCTGGGTGGGCTGCAGGAGTCGCTGGGCGGCCTGCAGGACATCGCCGGCGCCGTCAACAAGATCAGCGAGAGCGTGAAGAATATCGAGAAGAACTTTGACAGTGCCCTCGGCCTGGAGGAGAAGCGCAACGATGAAGAAGGTACTATACCGCATTCTTCGTCTCTGCAGTGCGATCGTTTTGCATTGGTTTTGCTCAAGCGTTGAGTTGACACTGTGATGGAGCTGCCTTATGATAACGTTTATGTCCAATTGAGAGTTGGGTGGTCCGTAGTTGTAAGGGAATGACTTATATGATCCAGCATTGGGTGGTAGATAGTGAGTTAGAAACCTGCTTATCACTTTGTTTTGACAAAAAACTGCTTATGACAGCTTCCATTCCAATTATAGTCCAAATAGTGCTTATCAGTTTGCTGAATTCTGTATGATTGATTGATTTTGGCACTGGCACATCAAACTTTATGTGTACATACTACCAGTACAGGAGTCATAACAGTTTTTGCACTATCCGAGTCGCAGAATTATGTGTGGCTTACTGCTTTAGGCATTGTTTTAGGCGTATCTAAAATCAGTAACCTATTATGTGCCTTTTTGCACCTAAAGCTTGTAAGAGCTTTATGGGGGAGCTTAACCTTGTATAGTTGTATTTGTTTACATGGTTATCACCACATGTTGAAATGAAAACATTCTGAAATGCAGCATCAGGATCAAGGACATCTAACTCGGATAGAATAGGATTCTTCAATCCTGTCATGGCTTTCATGGGACAAAATAGTGAGGAGGATGGCACTGAAGTATTGGAAAAGCCACAATCTCCACAGCATTTATCAGCATCAGAGGAAAATCATGGCACCCCCACTAAGCAGCCTACATCTGAGGTAGATGCTTCTGAAGTATCAGAAACTGCAGAGTCTCCAGAGCAGCCTTCAAAATTAGAAGAAACTCATAGAATCTCCACTGAGTCAGCTGTTTCTAAGGTGGATGTTTCCGAGCAACCCAGGACACCACAAGCTCCAGCACATTCTTCAGAAACAGATGAAAAGGGCAATGACTCCACCGAACCACGTGCTCCTAAGGAGGATGCTTCTGTGGTAGCAGAACCATCACAATCACCGACACATCCTTCAACCGCAGAAGAAAATCTTAGTGGCTCCAGTGGGGCCATTATTTCAATCAGGAATGAAAACCAGGATCATCAAGATTCTGAACATTCTGTTCCTAACGATGAAGCTTTACCAGCTCAGCTTGGAGAGTCTGGCGCAGACATATCTGATGGTAAAGCATCTTCACCTGCCAAAATAGATCAATCAAGTGACATGGAAATGTCAGAATCTATTCATACTGGAAAGGAAGACACAGGGGATGGGGACATCTCTCAGTCACAACTAGCGGATTCAATGCCAGGTAATTCAGATGATGTAAATGAAGCTGAGGGCAAGATTGTTCCAGAATCTGATGTTCAAACAGAAATAAATGTCACACAGGATAGCAGTGATACTGTTGACAAAGTTACCCAGCTAGAAGTCAAAATACGTGATAATGACATTAATACTGCTGGAAATGAAGAAGAAAGCAACCAAATGGCGGAAGGGGTGGCATCTGTTGTGGGACAGGAGGATAGTACAAGGGAAGGTGTTGAAAACCTTAGATCAAAATCCATAAATGCGGAGCATGATTCAAATCCGCAAACTGAGTTAGTGGCTACTCCAGAAGATATTCCTGACAAACCAGTAGAAGTAGATTCGCCTGCAAACAATTCCAGAAAAGAAGAAAAGAAGCAGGAATATATCAGAAGTACAAATTCTCTGACTTCGGAGTCTGTTGATTCTGTTGTTGAGCTAGAGAAATTAAGGCGCGAAATGAAGATGATGGAAGCTGCATTGCAAGGTGCTGCAAGACAATCCCAGGTATCTTTTCCACATTCCTAATCTCTGCTGTAGTAATTTAGCTAATGCTAAATTACTCTCATATCATGGGGTTCCCACTTGGAAGGGAACATATTCTAGTTGTACAATTAGCTGTCTTAGATGTTATATATTTTATAATAATGGAGGTAGTACTACAGTAGTGTCTAATCGGCATGATCATTTGTACATTGTCATAACATTTGGTCCCATCTTATATCATTAATTGCAACATACACGTCTCCTTACTATTCATTTTGTGTCTAACAACATTTAATCCCTCCTGCAGTCCAAAGCTGATGAAATTGCAAGATTGATGAATGAGAACGAGCAACTGAAATCAACAATCGATGATCTCAAGGTATTTTTGCAATCCGATTCTTCTTTAGCAATCCAGTTCTACAACAACAACAGCAACAAGGCCTTTTTATCCCTAGCAAGTTGGGTTAGGCTATAGATGAAACCTTCAGGAACCAACAAGAGATGCAAACCAACCAAAAAAGAAAGAGCAAAAGGGTGAAAAGAGAAAAAAAGAGAAAGAAGAATGTTCAAATTCTATCAAGAAGAATGTTCTAAAACTATCACTGAGTTATTAGTAGCCACTTATGCTTTGATGAATTTTGGTTTGATTTGTTTTTCATATGATACAGAGTAAGTCATCTGAAGCAGAAATGGATGCGCTTAAGGATGAATATCACCAGAGAGTAGCAACTCTTGAAAGGAAGGTGAGGCGTCACTATTCTGTTACTGGATGCTTCTATTTCTATGGCAAATTGCATATTGACATTGCTATCATATTTGGGAGCAAGAAGGATTGAAGAAAAGGTAGCCAATTAGCCATGCATACACTAAGATTAGACCAATAAGTTCTGAATGGTGCATGTTATATCCTCAGTAGCACCTGCCTTTTGGTATGATGGTTGAATTTGTTTCTGCTTTAACAATAGCTAGCATGCTAGATCCGTTGATACTTGAGAATTGTTATACAAAATTGATCAGCAAGCTTCATTTTCTGTTTTTTGTCATAGAAAATCAGTAAATGAAACGACTTAATTGTTGACATAGAGTAACATGTTTTGGTATAGTCCTGAGAAAATAAAAGCTAGAAGGAGCCCCTATTTTCTATGTCCTGGTTGCTACTGTTGAAGTTATCACTGCCGCTACTATAAATTGTTTTAGTTGGGAGTTGGGACGATGTTTAATATAGGAGGAGATGATGTTTTTAGTTGGAGAAATCAAAGTAAGTTACATTATAAAGATCATTAAATGCACTGCTGGAATGCGATAACTTTCTTGACTTTTTTTCCCTTCTGTTTCCTGAGTAATCATGTACAAAGTTTTCTGTGTTCTAGGTCATTTATGCATAATATTTGGGTTTGGGCATGAGTTTTTGTGACTTTCATGCCTTGATGTTTGTAGGTGTATGCACTAACCAAAGAACGGGATACATTAAGAGAGAGCAGAATAAAAAAAGTGATGCAGCTGCTCTTTTGAAAGAAAAGGATGAGATTATCAGTCAGGTCATGGCTGAAGGTACACTGAACCAACGATTCATGCCTGATTGTTATGTATAATCAACAGATGTTACATTGACATCATTTAAGGCCTGTCCAGTATAATGTTGAGAATACACAAATCACTGTTCCTCTTGTTAAAATACTATGACCAAGCATGAGTGCCACCAAATAACACAATGTACCGTGCCAATTTTCCTACCTAGGCTGCTTTAGTCCGGATGAACAAGTAGACCCTCTATAATTATTTCCTTCGTTATTCAGTTGCTTTGGTCCATATAGTGGTATAAACATCTTGTTTTTACTAATGAAACAGGTGAAGAGCTATCAAAAAAACAAGCTGCTCAAGAAGCTACTATACGAAAACTGAGGGCACAGGCATGTACCATAATTCGAAGCTATGCTCTAATAATAAAATTCTTATCTCAGTTTGATCAAGTTTGTCATTTTCCTTTTTGGTTTTCTGTTGAAGCTAGATTCGTGAGCTCGATGAAGAAAAACAGCGACTAAACTCAAAGATTCAGGTAAAAGGAATATCAACATTGTATATTTGTTCAAAATAATCTAAACTGAGTACTTTTCTTGCCCGTGTTTGTGAGGTAAAAAAATTTCTTACCGTCTTGAGCATCACAAAAATGTACCTGTCTTTGCTTGATTTCAAATACGGGATCAAATTTTGTTTGTTTCATACTTCTCTTTGAATCATGAATTTGCACTTCATACTGTGGATTTCTATCCATTCAAATAATGCACCTCCTATTTTTATCATTTAATTACAATCAAACAGGTTACCTGTGTCGTTGGTTACAGTTTCATGATTTAGTTGTTACTATGAAACAAATATTTTTGCTTCTTATATGTTAGATTGATGTAATGAAGGTACTTGAGCTGGTAATGTCTTCACTAAACAGGTTGAGGAGACCAAGGTCGAGAGTATCAAGAGAGACAAGGCAGCGACTGAGAAGTTGCTTCAAGAAACAATAGAAAGAAATCAGACTGAACTTGCAGCTCAGAAGGAGTTTTACACCAATGCTCTCAATGCAGCCAAAGAGGCTGAGGCATTAGCTGAAGCAAGGGTTAACACCGAAGCCAAAGTTGAACTGGAGAGTCGTTTAAGAGAAGCTGATGAAAAAGAAAATATGCTGATTAAGACAATCGAGGAGTTGAGGCATGCTCTCACCAGGCAGGAACAGGAGGTAAATTATGAACATATGCATCCATAATTTTGTGCTGAAGCAGTAATCTATACCTCAAGGACAACACTATTAAACCAGTTGTAGTTGTCCAATATTGTGTCTCTGATTGTAAATGTTCCTTTGGGGCTGTTTCAGGCTGCTTTCAGGGAAGAGAGGCTAAAAAGGGATTATGATGATCTTCAAAAGCGGTATCAAGTAAGCAAGGATCTCCTTGGTTAGCTCGTACTGAGCAGTAAAAAATTTTATCAACCAATTCTCACTTTCTTTTGCCATTTCAGTCCAGTGAACTTCGTTATAATGAACTGGTTACACAAGTTCCTGAATCTACCCGGCCACTCCTAAGGCAAATTGAAGCCATGCAGGTATTGGTTCATGTCTTTGCCTTTTATTATGATTTCGTTATTTTACATTTATTCTGTTACTTTTAATATTCTATGTACGGCACTCGGAATGTTGGGATTTTAGCTCATTTTACTAATGTGAGTCAGCTTGTCAATTGTGTGCTGTTATTAACAGGAGACTGCTCTTCGAAGGACAGAAGCTTGGGCTGGTGTTGAGAGAACCTTAAATTCTCGCCTCCAGGTATATTTTGTTCCAATAAAAATTTGTGTTTATTGATAGCTGTGTAGAAGCAATGGGGAAAACTGATGAGGGTGCTGTCTTGCCTCTATAAGCACAGACATAAACATAGGAAAAAATATTTTGGCAATAGAATAAAATCCTTCAGTCTACTCAAATATGCAGGAGGCAGAAGCCAAAGCTGCTGCTGCAGAAGAAAAGGAGCGGTCTGTAAATGAGCGGCTGTCACAAAGTTTATCTCGGATAACTGTTCTGGAGACCCAGGTTCGTACATCAACCTTTGGCCAAAAAAAGAAAAAAAAGAAAAAAAGAAAAAAAAGTTGTTAATCATAAAGGGTTCTTAGATCTCAGTTTTGTACTTGTTAGTCAGAGTAATCCGTTTGACATGAATATGGGGTCGTTTGCAGATTACAATCCTGAGAACAGAGCAGACACAGCTGAGCCGATCCCTTGAAAAGGAGAGGCAGAGAGCATCCGAAAGTAGACAAGAATACCTAGCAATTAAAGAGGAGCTGGCTATACAAGAAGGGCGGGCCAAACAGCTTGAAGAAGAAATAAAAGAGCTTAGGGCTAGGCACAAAAAGGAGCTGCAAGAAGCAGCTGAACACAGGGAGCTGCTTGAGAAGGTAGTTACCCTACTGTGAGAATTATTTTCAGTAAAAATACAACTGTAAAATTTATTGATTTGACAACTGTGTTGGTGAGCCTTGAGTCTAACGTAGTAAATTTACTATCACCCGTTCATAAAACATGGACTTTGTAGTTGGATGTTATGTTATAGTACTTTTCTTTTTTAAAGATCATTGTTTCTTTCATATGTGTGCTGTGAAGAAGCAATATTATCAAATCAATTCATCATTAGAAACTACTAACTTGCTGGTTTGTACATGACTGACTTGATTAGAATGACCTTTTCTCAAATGCACAGAACTTGATTAGAATGACAAACTTTGTTTGACTTTCGCTTTCAGGACCTTGAAAGGGAAAAGGCTGCCAGGGCAGAACTTGAGAAAACATCTTCCCATGAAGCAACTAAAGTTCCGCTTCCAGATCAAACAAGTATGCCCTTTTAATTTACTCCCTGATTAATTTTGGTGAGTTAAGCTCAACTACGTTATGGGGTTTGTTGCCTCACCTTTCTCAGTTTCGGATTCTTGTCTGCTCTTTGAAGGAAATGCCCCCCTCAGAAAGCTCTCTAGTGCCGGGAGTATAAACAGTTTAGAAGAAAGCCATTTCCTTCAAGCATCATTGGATTTATCAGATAATGCTTCGTTAGAGAGGAGAATGTCTTCAGAAAGTAATATGTCATATTATCTGAGAACCATGACTCCTAGTGCTTTTGAATCAGCACTACGTCAAAAGGATGGAGAGTTGGCTTCTTACATGTCACGCTTGGTATGGGCCCTTCTGATTTTTCTTCTCAGGCTGTTTATTTCCTAAGTGAATATTGTCACTTTTCTCCTGTTTTAAATAATTATGTAAAGTCTTGGAAGCTTCAAGATGCTTCTTGTCTGAGCTGTGGCTCATTTAGTATACCACTCGAAACCAAAAAGCTATGGATTGTTTTCACTGTCCCAATTGAGTTCATTTTGTCCATAAACATGTCTTCCCCTCCCCCCCAAAAAAGGACCCAACATAGGCGGAACTAGGTAGTTTTTCACTAAGAAGAAAATAGGCACCCAATTTGAATTGAAGGGGGACTCAAACATGGGTGGTTGAGGTATACAACCACACCTCAACTCCTACTAAAATGAGCTAGGCTTTTTCACACTGCTCTTGGTAAAATGAACCAGCTTCTAGTTGTTTCTCACTGTGTTTCTGTCTAAGACTCTAAGCGACTTTATCTGACAACATCTAGAATTTAGTAGGCAAGCTATTGTTAGGAAATGATATCTGGTGCTAAGCGGTGTCCCATCCATACTGATTTGTAAACCCGTAGTGACTTCAGATTCATCCATCATGCTCTTGTCCTCGCACTTTGTCTCTATAAGTGGTAGTAATGGTTTTGGATGGTTCTGGAATTATTTTCTTATAAAGAAGTGACCCTACAACATATAACCCATATACCCTGGCAACCTTGCCTGTAATATTTTTCTTTCATATTGTTTAATTTTTTATGATACTGATTATGGCAGTGGTCATTCTAAAGAAATCCTGATTTGGTCATTCTAAAGAAATCCTGATTTAGTCTTCTTTCTAGTTATTATTCCGATGTGGGCTATTTTCTGTTATGTTGCTTACATTGTTCTATGGGGGTGTGTGGCTGTTAATTTATCTCACTTCTGCTTGATTGTTGCACATGCTGGTGATGCCATGTTAATTATGCTCAGAATTTTCTGAAATAGTGTTGGTCCTGTGTTTTAGGCCTCATTGGAATCAATTCGGAATTCACTGGCGGAGGAGTTGGTGAAAATGACAGAACAAGTAAATTATGACAATCCACCCATAGTTTTATTCCTTTATCTTCTTTTTTGCGAATGACTTCTTTATCTATATGTGTGCAAACTCAGTTGTATTTCTATGCAGTGTGAAAAGTTACGCACTGAGGCCGCTGCTCTGCCTGGCTTGAAGGCCGAATTGGAAGCTCTGAAACAAAGACACTTTCAAGCTCTAGAACTTATGGGGGAACGTGATGAAGAGGTATTGGTTCCATGCAACACATTATCAGTTGTCATTTTTCTTTTTCATTTAACAAACGAGCAGACCCTGTAAACATTAGTTAATCATTTAGGCCCTGTTTGGATACAAAGTATTTTTGTAGTTTTAGATGAATACCATGGTTTCTCAAAAATATCATAGTATTACAAACTTTGAGGTGTTTGGGTGCAACAAACATTACAGTTTTGTAAACTGAAGTATAGCAAATACCATGGTATTTTTGCAGTTTTCAAAAATCCACTCCACACCTCTTTTTTCCAAAACCGAGCCAACTGACTGCTGCATGCGCATGGACATCATGCCATGCCGCTCAAGTTTCAACCAGCCGGCACATTTTGTGCATTCTTTATGAAATAAATACACGAATGTACTTATTTCATTTCTACTATATATAATAGATAACAAACTTTGATGCATGCTGTTTGATCCGAATTCCGCACCCACTAATTAACCTTATTTTGAGATCAGAAAATTACTACTTATAGATTGCATGTACCTAGATAGAATTCCTAGAACAACAATATATATTTGGTAATTCGTTTATAAGTTTTGAAATGTTAATTTAAACATAATCAAGTTGGACATGTTGGTTATCTCAAAGAGATACGGCACTAGAACATCCAAACACACCTCGGTTTTTCTTAAAACTACAACAAACTGTGGTATTGCAAAACCGTAGTATATTTTGGATGCGATAGTGGAAACCATGGTTTTCGGATACTGTGGTTTGCAAATGACATAGCATCCAAACAGGCCCTTATCTTTCGATACTTGATTTTGTCAGTCACTTCATCATAAGCTACGTGAATCACCCATGTACAAAGTCTGTAATTACATTTTGTTTGCTGTCGTGTGAAAAATAAAAATGAAGGCGTCGTTCATTAATAAAATAGGCGAGCTTGGAAGGCCTGTTACCAAATATGTAATACCTGCACCAAGAAGACCTAAAAGTTTAAATAAACTCTATTAGTAAGCTTAGGCTTATGAATTTGTATGCATCTAGCTTTTACCCCAGTCGTAAAGAGGGACTTGAAAGAGTGAGATATCACCGAAGAACTAGCCATGGACAGGGGAGCTTGGAAGTCAGCTATCCACGTGCCAGAACCATGACTAGGCTATCAAGATCCTTTAGGTTCCAGAACCATGACTAAGCTATCAAGATCCTTTAGGTTCCAGAACCATGACTAGGCTATCAAGATCCTTTAGGTTCCATCGCTAGCCTATCCCAACTTGCTTGGGACTCAAAAGCTTTGTTGTTGTATGAACTTATACCAATACTTATACAGTTGTGCTGAAGCTTAACAATAACTAGCCTTTTTTTTAGTGTGTGAACATGACCTTATTTAGTGTCACAGGGGTCATGAATTCAAGCTAGAATTAGTGTGAGCCGTATATTTTTCATGTTAGAATTATGCATATTTTTCATGTTAGAATTATGCATAATTGAGAAGTGGTCGTTTTAAGCTAGACCAGTAACAGCATAGCACTTTGGAATTTTGGACATTCATTTGGAGTTCACTTTTAAAAATAAGATAAGCACATTACTCTATAAATTTTGCCTTTTGTTCCATATTTACTTCAATTTTCATGCTGTTTTTCCAGTTGGAGGAGCTAAGAAATGATATCGTCGACCTAAAAGAGATGTACAGAGAGCAAGTGGATCTTCTCGTTAGCCAGGTTTGAAGCCTATCTGTTGAAACTTCACATTCATTTCTTCTGTTGCCCACTTGCCCTAAACCATGGTTTTTCCATTTACCAGCTCCAAGCATTGGGTGCCCGTGTATAGTTCACTTACGGCTTTGCCATGTCACCCAATTCTCTGGCCGGTGCATCTGCAAAGTCCAATATAACTTTTTTTTTAACTGAAGTCCAATATACTGGTCTGAGACTGGAACTGGTTTCTTCGAGAATTCAGAATGCTACTGATATGGAGATTTTGTAACCATACAACGACACTGAAAATATTCATTTGTGTACATCTTGAGCACCTTTGTTGGGTTTAGGAATACGCTGTTGTATACTGGTTAAGTAGTTTCACAGTTTTACGTGTATTCTTTGCAATTTGTTTTCATCGAAGTGTATCAAAATTTGGATATGTACCTCAGAGAAAAGCAATCAATAATATGGAGAGCTCATTTTGTCCCTTTCTGTATGTTCATGGAAGTCATGTGTAAGACATTTGCTCCCTACGTTGAATTGAAGCCCTTCTTGATGTAAATTTGACGATAGGTTCTTGTGGAAACACAGACGATAGCGAATTCTCCATCCATGCAAAAATAAAGCCCTTCTCTTTTTTAACTGAAAGCATATGTTTTTTTATAGGAAACTGAAAGCATATGTTACATGGGCACATTCTGTTCTAAAATCCTCGTCCTACAACCGTGAAAAGCTCAGCTCGGCACCACAACGCCGAAGCCGCGCTGTACAATAGTCCGCGATCCGCCGCACACCCCCCTAACGCGCGACGCAAGCGCGCCAATCTTGGACCGGACCACGAGCGCCACGCGCACCGCGGCCCAGAGCACGGCGTACGCGGCGACCGCGCGTGCCAGCCTCAGGTTGCCTGCGGCCGCGTCGGCCACGCGCATGGCCGGCCCCGCGAGCCTGCGCGCGTCGGACACGGCGAGCGCGATCGTCACGAGCAGCGAGCCGGCAAGGAAGGCGAGCAGCACGAGGGAGGTGGCGGCGAGGAGCGCGCCGGTAAAGACGCAGCCGTAGAGGAGCGCGACGAGGAGGAGGTCCAGGTGGTGCTGCGCCATCCCGTGCACGAACGGACGGAAAGCTTCCAAGCCAGCGACTCGCCGGCGGACTTCGGGACGCCGCGGGAGAAGGTCGTGATAAGGAGACGGATCACGCACGCCTTGCAATCCTGTTGCGGTGATTCCTTGGATTATTTGGGGGTTTCATTGTTGCGTGCAGAAAGCGTTTAGCATGCATATGCTTCAATCGGTGGCAACCAGAGACGGAACTAGTTTTTTTTTTCCCGAATGGGCAACTAGAAATACCATGAGATGACAAAGAGGTGCATAAAAAATTGACCACTCTAAAAAATCTCGCCAGGCCCCGCCCTCAAGCGAGCACCGGTTCACAATGGGCGAACAATGGCAGGCAAACGAAGAACTCGTTGGTTTTAGCGGTCACTCGTTCAGCCGTTGGTCGTGGCGCACTTCCGAGTCAAAATGGAGCCATCAGTGCATCGCCCATGGACAGAGTTGATTTTTTTTTTAAAAAAAAAGGGAAAAAGAGCGAGACAAAAATGGCAATCGTCGACAGCAGGATTCGAACCTGCGCAGGCAAAGCCCAACAGATTTCGAGTCTGTCTCCTTAACCACTCGGACATATCGACGCTTGTTTTCAACTACAGGATTTAAATTATCTGAATTATTTGTAGAAGGCACAATAAAAACGGAACTACAAATCGATCTGTGGTTGACTGACAAGTGACAACCAATTCACAATCTCATGAGATATGATCGTGTCGGTCCCTGAGGTTGAGTGCAAGTTTGCTGTACACAGTGGCGGAGCAAGAATTCGGTGAGTGGTGGACCGGGTATTTCCAAGCTAAACATTTGTTCAATCACATAGGCTTGGACTATTGGACTGGTTGTTCTATTGGGATATGACATGAATTTCAATAGGTTGCACGCATATACTCTTAAGGAAGATGGCTGTTCAAATTTAACCCATTTCACGAGTCGAGGCAGTTTGTGTCAAGAAATCCAAACTTACAGGCCAACATGTTTCTTAAAGGTACCTTCCTACAGTTTGTGACCAAGAAACCCATACTTACAGGCCAACATGTTTCTTACAGGATACATAGACCTTCCAACCGGTGTAAATGTCACAAAGGTCGTCTGATGCGGAAGCAACTCGAGACAAGGACAAACAATTCCATCAGTTAACTCACATCCTGAATGCTTCGATTTGAATCTGTTCATGTATCAAGAGTATTTGTTTTTGCTCTTAAACAGTTGTGATGTATGAAAGCTTTTACATCTATAAGGTAACAAATGACAAAATAGAAGAACCTAAAAAAAAATAATCTACAGGTAGGTATCTAGTTGGTGAATATAAGAGGAAAAAAATAAAGAGCATACAACGAATAGACAAAAGAAAAAGGGCGAAAAAGATCTGGACAGGTGCGTCGATTGGCACTGAGACTGCATAAGATGACTGAAAGCAGATGGTGGCACGGCGGATCTGCGTAATGCTGCTGCAATCTGTTCAAAATGCATCATTCCAACTCGAGAACTCCTCTCTCATGGCCACTTGATAACAACAAGGAGTCGGAATTCAGCACCACCATGCCATTAGAAATACCATTTGAGCTTCTGGCTTGCTGAGAAAATCACCTCCAGGAGCAGACATTGCGTGCAGAAAGACATTATGTTACAGGCATGTTGGCTTCTAGATTTTTGTACAACGACCAGCCTGTCGGGTAATTGAGTAGAGGGGGTTCCAAGTTGAAATTCCAGACCATAACCCTGTTGCAATTCTCTGGAAGGCCCTCTACTTGACGATAATTTTTAACAAGCTTTTCGATAAATCTCGACTCCTGCAAAGACAGGTGTCAGATCAAATCACCTATTTGATATTATGATATATTACTTGATTGTAGATAAAACTCTTTATTTCATAGCTTTGTACCAGTTACAAGGTCATCATGGTGCATTTCCATCATCATAACAGTTATTAGTCGAAACATTTAATTGAAGATCTACATGTTTATTGGTTCTATAGATTTTGCCTTTCTTTAATCTTTATACATTCCTGATTCATTGAAAAACTTTTGGTATTTAAGTAGCAACTAGGACTAATCTTCAATAAAAGTTGGTGACATACACGAAAAGAAGTTTCATGGGTTATGCCAAAAACTGTTGTAATACAACTAGCTGTATGGGTTTTACATAGGATAAGCTCACCTGCAAACCACCTCTTCCACCTGTGTGGACTACAACAGAATCCATAGGTGGGCGGTTCCATCTCTGAGGATCCCATAGCATTGTACTGTTGAAAGCAAAAGCAGAGAAACCAATTGGGAATCGACGAGCCTGGCCCTTTTTCTGAACTGTTTCTGTGTGCCACCCGGTGACTCGATTACCTTTACAAATGGGTCCTTCTAAAACCGTCCGATACTTAGTTCCAACATGGATTGCAACAGGCCATGAGCCAAAGCGCCTGCAAAAAAACATAGCCCAAGCTCATGAGGAGGAAGAAAAGATTCACATTCAATTCTACTAAAAAATCATTTGATCCAAAACTTCTCATCAGCGGTTACAGGGCCAAAAAAATATATGAATGAAGCTATGTCGGCTCGTTGTCTCCTAGTTCCATCATTGGTGACGCTACTAAGTTGATTAATGACCTAGTTTTCCCCAATTTCCGCAGTTCAATGAAAAACTCCTACAATACTATTTATAGAAACAAACAATTCTGACAATCTACTATCAACCAACAAATTAATTTATAGACATGCTCATAAGCATCGAATGTGTTAATACTGGAAAATAAATTGGTGGTGGCGAGTCCTCACCTGATTTTCTGCATTTCTTCAAATACTTCACCTGTGTAAGACCGCTCTTCATCAGCAAAATGCATTATACCATCAAGGCGATGCTTTTTGATATGATAGATTGCATTATTCCTTTGACACACGGCAATCTTTCGTGTACTTGTAGTATTCTTTTTACATATAAGATGCCTGTACATAATCCCAGAAGACCTCAGGATTTCTGCTGTTTGGTAGGACTGCTCAGGCCATTCCACTACTAACCACAAGAGAGGAGACTGTACAGCTTTCAAAACATGAGCCAGCCTATTCAAGTAATATGCTTGCTGTGGTCTAACAGATGTGATCGTCACAATTATCAGCAGTTTCTTCACAGGAATATCCAGTTCGCCGTCAACAGCAGGTAATGCGCGTGATGATCGAACAAAATCAACCTCATCATCCAACATTGCAGGAACTGGAGGGCTCTCTCCAACCTCTGTTTCATCAATCAATTCTATCTCTTTCTCCACTACAACCGTCTCCGACTCCTTCACTTTAGTATCCATCAGTCCCCCCTCAATCACACCGTCATGAAACGGAAGCCTCTCGTTCTCAGAGACTATCTTCTTTGAGACATCAACTGCGAAGAATGGCATGAAGCCAATGAAAATGCCAACCAAGAAAAATAACAACAGATGAGCTAAAAATCTCTTGCAGCTCGATCCCTTCGACCTTGATCTCTCTGGAGACCTAGTTTGCCTCGGGGAAGTCATAGCCGCCCATACTGACTTTAGCTTGCTCGAAAGCAGGAACAAGTCCATGGAGGCCACCGTGGCCAGCAGTCCCCTCACTGCGACATAGGACTGTGAATACAGCAATTTAGGAGATGGCGAGGGATCATTAAACTGGGACCAGTCCCTAACCGGCCCGTCCCGTAAGATAACCCCGTTGCCCCTTCGAGTGGACATCATTCCAGGATCAAGTTTGCATGCAACCCTCCAAAATTTACTCAAAATCACGAGTTTGTTGGTCCAAATTTGCTGCTGGTCCCATTCCTTTCGCTCATGTGGAGATGTAGATGCAGAGGTGATCAATTGGTGCTGAACTGCGCCTGCAAAACAACCAATTGCAAGAATTGCCTCATCTCAGCTCAGGATCAAACAATTCATGATCAGGTTCGTCCATAAAACATGTAAAATTAAAAAAATACTTCCACTGAAACAAAATTGAACGAGCAGTAAGATCCACAGCTAAAGGTACCCAAGGCTCTACGAACATCACTAAAAACACGGGACATTTCTACCTAACCAGCAGAGGCGGACCTAACGGGCATGGGGAATCCCAAAATAATTTGGAAAGCAAACAGCTCCGATACGCCACCACGCTGCGCAGCAAGGGAAACCCGCAAGCAACTAGCTGGTCGGATCGGATTCTACAGGACAAAGCAAGCGAGCAACCCATCCAAGCAAGCAAGAGCTCTTCTTACCAGCAAACGACGAAACCAACCAGCCCAGGCAGGCCGAGGCGGATCTCCACTCGGCGGCGATCCGTTGGGGCGACGGCGGGAGGAGGAAGCGGAGCTGAGCCGCGGAGCGACGAGGCCTGATCTGGATGCAGGCGGTGGCCGCGGGGTGGGTGGCTTGTTGGCTCCCTCGAGGGCGCCCAAGCCTCTGCTTTTTCCTCTGCCGCCCTGCCTCCGCTGTTGAGCTGTTCCACTTCCAGGCCTCGGCTTGACCTGACCTCCCTTTCCCTCCACGCGAACCGAGACAGGGGGAGTTGGTGAGGCGATGGGTGGATAGAGAAAAGGAGGCGGAGGAGCGCGTAAACAAATGGCGGCTCGGCCAGGTCGCCGTCGGAGAGGAGAGGAGTGGAGGTTAGTTGCAATTAGGCCCTCGCTTCTCGCAGTTTTGCTGGTGGTGATCATTGTTTGCGTGCTCCGTTTGCTGGCCCGGGGCCATGCATGCCGATGCCGTAAGCGAAGTGAGAAAATAGAAGTGCAACATCGGATTGTACCAAAACAGTGGGCTTTTAGTATTAAGCTACAAATAGATGTATGGTCCAGTCAATTCAGTCACAGAGGAAAAGGAAATAGAGTATGCCCAGTTCCAATTACCAAGTCATCTAAATGTAAATGTTGGGTTTCAAGGTGCAATTTTTGAAAACAAATATGTAATTGTACATGTACCTGAGTTTGACTTCTTGATTGTAACGAGGAGCAAGATGACCTAGATGCGGCTGTCGAGGCACCGTAGCAGAACACGTCAAATGTGCAAGCTGTTTACCGTATGCTTTATGAAATGTGATGGAGGCTTTTCATTTGCCAAACCTAGGAAGAGAGTGTGTTTGACCATATCATTCTTCTTATTCATTTTGAACTGGTGAAATGCAATCCTAATCCTTAATGGTTTAAAGCATAAAAGGAGTTTTTCTCTTCTAAAAAATAAATTATATTCTTGTTGATGAAACATCTGATTTAGATGACTTGGGTAATTAGAAACTGGGCATACTCTATCTTATGATTTCTTTCTACATCGTATTCAAGAATTATGCTGGTTGTCTTCCACCAGCCATGCATGTCGACGATACATCGTGTGTGTGCTTAGTTAAACAAGTGTTGTCGAAATTATGTCACCCCGTTCTTAATTGATGATGTTGAAACCAGGTGGAATATGATTTCTTACAAGATAAGTTATCCCTACGACATTATCCACCAACAGAACCTTGTGTTACATGTTCTGATGGAGCAACTTGTGTATGACTTAGTCACAGAACGCTTCATATTTTCTTCTAACACAGGCATATTCTAATACTAATATCTACTTTGTTTAACGCCCCCACAAACAAGTCACGGTGTTTTTTTTTTTGGCGAATGAAGTCACGGTGTTTTGTTAATAAACTCTTCCCTACAAGAAGTATCTTGTATTAACTAATTAACCGTGCATGACCGTACCGTAAACAAATCAAGTCATTGTCCTTGACACCGTGATCCGATGTTACTTTAAGTGCAATTCAAGAAAGACCCAAGAAAGCTCCCAATTAGTCTTTGATTACAAATGCCATAATTCAAAGGGAAAACTTAATAATACTTGGGGTGCTACCTGCAAATGCTCGCCAGCGACTCCCACCGCCATCCAAGTAGCCACCTGAAGCCCATCGAGACCACCTCTTGGTTGATCGGACGGCCGTGAGCTCCTAACTGCATGGGTAGGTGGTCAATGACGTGGGGGTCCCACCCACCAGTGACGACGGCAAGCCGTTGAAGTGGTAGCCCCGCGTGGTTGGGCTGATGGGAGTAGAGCGGATCGTAACCGTCCGATACACAGAGCCGACACATCCGGCGGTGTAGATGTAGATACCTGGGCTTGTGTTAAAAAGGTCAGGCCTTAGCTTTTTGTGAGCACGTGGAGCGACCGGTGGAGGTTCGGCGCGCTCGTGTTTGTAATGCTTCTCCCTAATCTAATCCCTTTTATCTGTAGGCGACGCAGCTAAACATTTTGTTTTGGGTACCCCTTCAGCGAGTGGTCATTGCTACGGAGTACTCTACTGGTGATTGTTACTCTGTTGCTTTTGAATAATCCGTCTGCTGGACTAACTACCATCTGATCATTCCCTGCTACATGCAGAAAAAATATTGGCTGTGTTCGGCTGGAGGAAAATCCTCCGGCTGCTGTGTCCTGCTGCTACAGTCAACTGAATTGCTATAGTGCGCGAATCCTCCGCTACAGTGTTCTCTCTTACTATTCAAATGTAATGCAACTGTATCCTCCAACGAACACCCCGATTATTGGCCTTACAAAGAATCTGGATACATGTGACAAAGACACTGTACATGCCGTCTGTTCAGGGTAGCAATTGTTTTTATGGAATTGCATTGTAGCTCTGCCTGAACTCTATTAGCAACAGTGTCTAATTAATAATACAGGGCTATTTCAATCGATTTGAAAAGTGAAGATATGCTCTCCCGTTGCCTAACGATTACTCCCTCGGGTTTAAATGGTTGACGTTTGACTATTTTTGAGTTATGTTTGACCATTCGTCTTATTCAAAATATTAGCTTAAATATGTAAAATTATAAACTATATTTTTAATTCCTTTAGTGATGAAATTAATCATAACAAAATCTAGGGTAAATTTTAAAATATTTTTAATAAAACGAATGGTCAAAATTTTAAAATATTTTTAACAAAAGTCACATCATAACTCAAAAATAGTCAAACGTCACAATTTAAAACCGGAGGGAATATATCTTTATACCTCTCTTTAAAAGAAAAAGTATGATACTTCCATATGTTAACATTTGTTGGAGGATCCACCGAGCGTTTTTTTATGAATTTATATCATAAATCGACCTCCATAGGTCCACGATAGATGATGGTGCTGGCTTTAATTAATGCCTAGTGAAAGCTCATATCTCCAACTAATTCCATTACATGATGTGACTTTTACCCACTAGCATTATCAAAAAGAACCTCGACTCAGACCTTTTCCGTTGTCCATTTTGTCCAGGTATCCCTTCCCTGTGTCTGTATATATACCCTGTGCCGGTACTTGATAGAGACGAATTCGAGTTTGAAATGTACTATGACGGTGTCCAAAGAACTAAGGCACGCCAAGAACTAAATAACGCGGTGTTCTGCTTGCTTTTTTTTTTTAATTCGATTAACTTGAAGCCGACCTAATGTCATCGGCTATACCCAAGAAATTACAACATCTCTGTCCGGCCAGAGACACACCCTGCCATCACCCATAGAAGCACTTAAGCTAGCCAACTTGTGAGTACAGTACATAGCAGTCTGTCTCCAACTTCTGCCATGCATTCTGAACTATACTAAAAAAAAAGTGATTGATGATAAGGTCCTTTAAGTACCGGCACTCCATTCTAACTTCCGTTTCGCTTCCTGATGCGGGTCCTTGCGAAGTTGGTGAACTAACCTAACTACACGACTGCACATGGCGAGGCATTATGGCAAGGTGCTGCAAAACCTGTGATTAATTTAGTTTGAGTGCTTGTTCTAACAAGTAGTACTACCACCTAGGCGAGGTAGGGTAGTATGGGAGTAAAGCTGTGATTACTGATCTATAATCTATATACTTATAGAAGATGCAACCATAAAAAGTCATTGATTGCTATTTCTCTGCACCACATTGCGCCACATCACCTACAAAACCCATGTCCATTGGATCTTGAGTCCCCATCTGATCATGTTCGTCCATTATTCTGCACAAATCAGCACCGACTGAACTTAATTCCTCTAAATGTCCATTCTTCTACTTTCAGGCTGTCATGAACGCTCTAATGTCCACTCTTCAAGAACGCTCTGCACCGTCATTATTTTTGTCTAATGCTCCTCTTTACGTCATTCTTTCAAGTTTTTAGAAACTGACAAGAGTAAAATGGCTGCCGAAACTCACCCCACCACCACTCAGCAATAAAAAGAATAATATCATCAATTGCAGCAATTCCTCTTGCACTCCTTCTCCCCTCAAATGCTCTCCCCGACCTGCCCAAATGAAACCTCTGTAGGTATTTGTTCTGGTAAATGACATTTCTGTTTCATCCTCTAGCTCAAACATCATTATATGCCTTGAACCTTAGGAGCCACTCATGAGATTCAGCGCAGATGTATGGATGGTCACGGTAGAAGGGGTCGGTTTGGTAGATTCTTGTACTAATCTTTGTCAATCTCTGTTTAATTTTTTTTTGTTATATTGTTCACACAGCTCATCACTTCCTCAGTCATTTTATCTGATTTTGGTAAGGATTAGATCAATATTGGTTTCATGTGTACTATATGGCAAATGAATGGTGTCATTTAGTTGCACCCTTGCAAAGCATCCATTGACTTATATCAGGCCAGGTACCTCTTCTTCTCTCTTAATCACCTTCCTCTCCAGCCACCATATGGTATTAATCAGTGATTCGTCCTTGGTGTTTGATACAGTTACATGAAGGAAATGCACAAGCATGGCTGCCATGTTGGATCAAGTTTGTAGTTCTACTGTATATAGGTCCTTCATGTATTTCATTATTCTTCTCATTGAATTATACTATCAATGCGCTTTATTTTCCTATATTGTTTCTTTCCACACAATTAAATTTAGAGGATTACCCCCAAGTTCATAATTTCATCGGAACAATTCTAATTTTCAATGCATACTCATCCTCGAATTTCTCTATAATTAACAATATAACCTATGAACAATCGACAATCCTCTAAGTTAATCCAATAAGTTTCCTAATGAGAATCGTTCCATCTTTTTGTTTTAATTGAAGTTCATATTTGAATCTACCAGTTCTAAATATTAGGATGTCATTTTTTGCATTTTATTTTTATTTCAGCTAATCAAAATGACCAAATGTTACACCTATGACCTATCCAGCATATGTTAGGTCTTGCACCTCCAAAAAAAACTGTGTCAACATCGCCGTTTACATAGCTGAAAATACTGAAAAATCACATAGGGAAAAAACCATCTATTCCTTCAATCTCCGAATAAGAACTTCCATGCATATAATGATTTGCATAGTATATATATAACCATGTGAACCTACAGAACTATCATTCTTTCACTATTATATTTCATTAAATGACAAAACAACATTATGTTACATATAATTTATTTTATTTGTTCATTGCTTCAATCTCAGTCGATCCTATTTATCGCTCCCGCGGCAACGCGCGGGGTATCATCCTAGTAATATCAATATAGATCAGACCCACTATCTATCAATAATGATTCTAAAGCTGAATTCTCATTGAGCCACGTCATTATCAAATTGTCACCGTTGGATTGATGATCTTCCCTCTGATCCAGCCGTCCTCTTGCTCCCAGTACGTCTCCCTAAAGCAGACGAACAGGTCGCGCTGCTCTGTGCTCTCCTACATTCCAGCTAGCCAATATTGCTAATGCTACGCGCGCATTATATTGCTTTAACTCCCATCAATGCAATTTATGCTGAAACGTTTCATGCATGCCCTGACGTTTTGTGCCCCTTTCTTGCATAAACCTCCAGAGTCCCGTCTTCCGACTCATCACCTCATCACCTGTAAGGTTGCGCTCCTCTCTCTCCCAGACTTGCTCCCATCCCGGTGCCTCGGCAGCCAAATCTTATTGTACTGTCATCGCATTCTTTTCTCTTGACAGTTGTTTCCTCTTTGCTATATATCTGTACCAGCTTTCTCACATTTTACTTTCATGCCATAAAATACTCTGCTTCAGCTCAGCTCTCTGTTGGGATTACTCTGCCGTGCAGGCTTTGTCCAGTCATTTTGGTGGCAGTGTAAGTAGTACTACATGAAGATATATGTCGCCGTTTATTTTTTTATTATTTGCCCATATATCTATTAAGTTTTCCTATAGATACTAAAACAAATATATCATCCTTTGTCAATTCAATATGCCACTGACCTATATATACCTGACAAGCATTTCGGAATGATCACTGCCCGATCGAGGTGTATAGAGCTCCATATGCATATCACATTTCCTTCTCTTTTTTTTTGGCAGGGGAATGTTGTGCGATACAATGTAAATTGTGATGATATGGTCTGTAACAATATGCATCTTACAATTTAGTTTATGTCCTTGATATTTCAACTGGAGATACATATATATTTTTAGTATATATTGTTTGTCAACTAGAGATACGTACAATAACCTGATACATAATGGGAGAGTATTATTTGTATTTGTTTCTCGCTTGCAGATGCAAGTAGCTGATAGATAATGGGAGAGTATATAGTCTATTTGTGTTTACTTTGAAATAGCACAATAGCTATTTGTTTCTAATTGTATTATAATGGGATATTGTCCCAAAAGATCGATAAATAAAAACTGAATCGATACAAGAAGGTAACGTTGAAATTTATGTTTGTTGAGATTAAAATATAATTGATGATTTTTGTCAGTTTGTAAAAGCAACCTGAAAATATTTTATGATCAGTAAAGATTTTACTGCATTTCTGCTATTTTTCTTTTTAAAACCACACATGTGCAACTGTGCAGCGTGACACCTTTCTAAATTGTCTTAAACTTCCGCGGCAACGCGCGGGGAATTCAACTAGTTAGTTTAGTTGGGGTGCATGTTCCAAGTTCTAACAAATACGCCAACCTAGGCGAGGTATGGGAGCATGAGAGACTTTTGATTGGGCTTTAAATATGGCCCATTTTCACACTATCCTGGACCGATAATACCTGTCCGGCCCATAGTGACACTACCCTATTGTTTATCTTCGTTCTTGAGCACGAAAGCAGGAAAAGCGGAGCTAAAAAGGAAAAAAAACGAGAGCAGGAGCAGCAATGGACAGGCTCGTAAAGTCGTAATAATATGGCAAAAGCGTATCCGCATTAACGTCCAGGCTACATTTGCTTTTAGAGGAGCCCTCTGCTATTTCTTTGTTATAGTACTGTACAAGTGAAACATTTTGTTAGACGGATCAAGTTCTGGTTTCCTCTGAAAAAACAAACAAAAAAAAAGCTTCATTTTGTTTGTTCCATCAGCATACTGAATCAGGGACTCTGCCGGCAAGACACTGCGGCCAAGCCTGCGCCAGCCTGAATCCTGAATCCTGAGGCATGGGCACGGCACCGGGGGCATCGATCGATCTACTGCTGTGGTGGTCATTCATGTTCAGCAGCACAGCAGGCATGCATGGCTCTCCCTGACTTCCTCAGGCCTCGCCCACACGAACAGCTCGGTTTGCCTTTATTTGGAGTGTCTCGGTCAGTGACTGCCGCATAAACCAAGGGGACCGAGATCGGCGTTGGAAAAGAAACACGAAAAAAGCTTTGAGCCGATTCTTTCTCCTGCAGCGGGGCTCAAGTTTTGGGAACGGGTAAGCAGTTTTTGGCACTTGGAAAAGGATTCACCCAGAAGGCCTCCTGTGTTGTTCCGCGGGTATGATCCGTTCGTGATTACAGCCACAAACTCTCAGCTGAAAATGAAGAACTTATCAAAGATGTTTTAGCTGATGCCACTGAAGAAAACTTCTGCAATCGGCATCAAGTGTGTTCGCCAAAAACCGCGGCATGCGTCAGGTGGCATACACTGCGACACTACTGTTTCGGTGTGTGGAGTATTCTGCTCGCTCCTTTTGCAGTGATCAGGCAGTGAATGAATATACTACCAGGAGTGAGCAGGCACGGAGCGAGTAAATGCGGTGCTCTCGAGCACACGTCTGCCTGATGGCCGGCGAGATGCGCGGTGGTGATGATGCGCGCATGGACGGGGAGCACCGGAGGAAGCAGAGCACAAGCTAGCGTAGCAGTAAAAATACAGTAGTAGGAGTACAGTTCTGCTGCTGCTGCCACTCGAAGTGGACTAGAGTGTCGCAGCTGGCGGCCGCTGCCGCGGCATGCATGCCTGACCAGCCATTGTCGCGCCGAAGACGCCAACGCAGCGGCAGCGGCAGCGCCATCAATTCTGATCCACCGAGATCTTGTACTCACCTCTGTTTCGATCCATGATGATCGGTGCTGCCGCGGTTTTAGTTCAGTTGTTGAGCGAACATCATAATAGCCGCACGCCCGTGCGTACCAATGATGATCCACCTCAAAAGCTCAGTTCCGGCTTCCGAGTTCCAAACCGCAATTCCACGCACGGACGCCAAAGCCCGACGGAGCTTTCCGCGCGATGTGAAAGCGAAGAATTCCGCGAGCGCGAACTATACGCGAGCCGCCCACGGCAGCCACCAAGACGCGCTACGCGGCACGGCCACCGCACCGCGCGCGGAACGGCAGGCGTAAAATCGCCATGGAATCCGGGTCAAGCCGGCCAAGAACGGGCAGGCCTTGCCGTGCCGTGCGCACCTTCCTCTGCGCTGCGCGCCCTGGTGACTTCTGCGGCTGCCTCGGCCGGCAAGAAAGTACACGAGCGCGACGCGGAACAGGAACGAGACGCCACGGCAGGAAACAATGCGTTGAAACTTGGACGCGGGGCGTGGAGTAGAGAGAGACTGGAACCGTGGAACACGGCGTCCTCGCCATCTCGGCTGCTGGTGGTTGCGGGTTCGGAGTAGAGTACGGTGCGCCCCAACGCCGTGGCCGTCACCGCGTTCCGCGCCACAATCCGCTTCGTTCCTCACGACACCAGACTACGCGCATCATCATCATCAGGACTGCCTGCACCCAGGCACCCACCACCACGAAGCACGAACGGAAGAACACGCGCAGGGATGGAGGGACACGAACACGAGCGACGTGGTTTCGTTTCGTGGGACCATGTGTCCTTCCCGGCCCCACCGCCAGTGTGCCGGCAAGATGGGTGGCGAGAGCGGCGCGGCAGCTGTCTTGCGAATTTAAAAAACCCGGAAAGGGGATCCTCGCGAAGATCCTGTCGCCGCCAAAAGAAACATTTCGCTTGTGTTCTCAAGGCAGGCAATTAACCGCCGGCAGTGTGCGCGCCGCTTTTTTGTCACAGCCGAGGCTGCCTGAAATTCCCTTTCACCACCCTCTGCAGTGCCTCCCAACTTTTGCCAAAGCATGTTGCCGTTTTGCTTTCCCCTTTCGCGTTTCACCGTCCTCCACGTCTCGCGATTTACGGCGTTGTTTAGATGCCCGTTCACGCCGCACCCAGTCAGTCGCCTTGCCGCTCCAAATGCTTTTGTTGGAGTACGTCTAGTCTAATGGTACTGTGCATTGACAAGTTGGCCGTGCTCCATTGTTAGTCAAGCACATGGCCCGCCCGTGCGAGCTTTTGTGTGTTCAAACGATTCCTTCCCAAAACCTCCCCAAACAGCCCTGCGCGACTGCAGTCGACCCACTCCCATTGCTAATCGTTTTGACTGTTGTGAAGATATACGCATTGATCGCACTTGGCATTACAAAGTCACCATCGTAATTGTGCTTTTGACTTGCCTGCCTTATTGACCAGGGGTCAACTAAACGGTCCTCCCGCGCATCCGTCCTCCTCCATCCTATCCCTCCGGCTGCCCGTCAAAATCACTACGCGCACACGAGAGACCACACGGCCCGAAAAGCGGGGAACAGAGGAGAAAGCACTCGCGCTCAGCCGGTCGGCCACTTCTCACTGTCACACGCCAAAGCCTTCTTTAACAAGGCACCACCACCACCTCTCCATCTCCAAACAAAAAGAGGCCGGCCTCGCATCCTCCTCTTCGCTGAGCTGCGCCTATCCCCACGCAATCCATTCCCCTCTCTCGCTGCCTCGCCTTCCATTCCGATGAAGCCGCCGCCGGCGCCCCTCGAGGCGCGCGACTACATCGGCCTCGGCGCCGCCGGCACCTCGTCCAGCTCGTCTTCCTCCTCCTCCTGCGCCGGCGGCGAGGCGCACCTCGCGCTGCGACTCGGGCTCCCGGGGTCGGAGTCCCCCGGCCGCCGCGCCGAGGCGGAGGACGTCGACGCCGCGCTAACCCTCGGCTGCCCTGCTCCTGCGCCTCTTCACAGGAGCGGCGGCGCCAAGCGCGGGTTCGCCGACTCCCAGCTCGACCGGTCCGCGAGCCGCGGTGCGGATGCCGCGGCTGCTGGGGGCTTGAAGGGGGAGAAGGGAACTGCAGAAGCCGCTGCCGGTGCTCCGCCGGCTGCCAAGTAAGTTGAGCTCCACTCTAGTTGCGACTTTCCTTTTGGGATGGGCGATTCGGTATCGGACTGTTACTAGCTGCTATTTAGCCTGATTTTGCGCTTGCTATGGAGGTTTGTGCTTTGTAAGTACAAGTTTGATTATACTAGTTGAATTCACAACCTGCTGATGCTTAATTGAGTCCGAATTTGGAGGGACAGACATCGAATTAATAAACTGATTTTAGAAATCAAAGGGGCGCGAGAACATATTTCATGCTAAAATCACCACTTAGCTGACTGCTTGGCCCTACTCTCTTATTATTAATCATCACATGTGATAGAATCAGCTATTGTTCATGTCATGTAGATTTGCTAGTATTGTCACATAAGCTGCGTAAGTTGATCGAGATAAGTCAGCTATTGTTCATGTCATATTGGGCTGTAGGCTGAGATGAATCTATAGGACGGTGAAGGTGTAGACTGTAGAGTACTCTGGACAGAATACATTCATGGTTCTGAATACTTGTTGAAAAACTTTTCAGCGATGTTGATGTTTACTGATAGTTGGGAGTTTTATGTACTAGGGCACAAGTTGTTGGGTGGCCGCCTGTTCGGAGCTACCGGAAGAATACGTTGGCTGCAACCGCAAACGCCACAAAGGCAAAGGCTGAAGATGAAGGTCGAAACGAGACAGGGTGCTGCTATGTGAAGGTCAGCATGGATGGTGCCCCATACCTTAGGAAGGTGGACCTCAAGACCTATTCGAGCTATGAGGACCTCTCACTTGGTCTTGAGAAGATGTTCAGCTGCTTCATTACTGGTGAGCGTTGTTGTTCCTGTTTGATTCTCTACCTGTTTCTTTTTTTTTTTCAACGTGTGATTCTATGGTATCATTCACATCAATGCAGTTAGCACATTTTTCACATTGCATGAGAAGTTACTAGTCACCCTGCTGTAGTGGGTTCAGTGCACCTTATATGTTGAGTGATGATGCATAACTAATGTTATCTGGTTTCTTCAATTCACCGAGTCTTATTAACCGAGTCTAACTCACAAGACATAACTAATAAGTAGTGACCTCTACGATTTTTGTCCTGTCAATTATAATCTGGTTAACTACTAGTAAATGTTTACAAGGATTAGCAAGAATATTTTGGTGACTTGTACAATTGCCTCTACTTATTTTTGGCTAGTCAATCATCATCTGGTTAACTAGTAGTCCGTAGTTAATATTTACAAGAAGTAGCAATATTCTTTTGCAATAGGGAAATGTAAATGTTTACAAGTATTTGCAAGAATATTTTGGTGACATGTACAAGGGCCTCTACTTATTTTTGGCTAGTCAATCATCATCTGTTAACTAGTAGTAAATATTTACAAGTAGAAAGATTCTTTTTCGGTTGGGAAAAAGTTGATGAAGTGATAATTTTGCAAGCCTTTGCCCCTTAATTTATGGTTTGCCCTTGGTACTAATTGAACAGCAGCCACCAATATACTTCTTTTTTAAACTGACCACTAGCACACTTTGACTAGCCAATGATCAAATATCGATCAACAACTAAGTATGAACCAACATAGTCCTAAATGTTTTCTTCGTCAGGATTGAGGAAAAGGAAAATAAAGTGGACTGCTAATTATGTTCTTGGAAACTTTGCCTTTTGTACTGTATAGCAAAAAAGAAAGTAATGATTATACCCCCTCTGCTCTGGATTCATGTCATTCCGACATGGATTTTGCACTGGCCGCAAGCCAGTTTTCTGGTCGGAACAACATGAATTTCCGAACGAAGGGAGTATATCATTACTGGTTCGTATATGTATGGAAGCAAAGAGGCTTTCATACTCATAGTAACTAATATTTTTATTCACACTGGATTTGCTAACATTGAAGATATTTGCTCTATGTCAACAAAAAATAGCATTTTGGTGCCAGCAAGATATCTAGAACTGCTTAGGATTAAACTGTTCCATTTTTCTGTAAAACATAATTATACTTATGGCATCACAGGTCCAAGCAGTCCGTGCAAATCATCGAGAGGCGATAGGCTTGGTGATGGTTCTAGAGCTGATGCCCTTCAGGATCAAGAGTACGTCCTTACTTATGAAGACAAGGATGCTGACTGGATGCTCGTTGGTGATCTGCCTTGGGAGTGAGTTTCTTAAGATTGTGTGGTTTCTGAGATTCATCTAGCTTCCTTATCCAAATGAGTGTATTCCATTTTTGACTAGGCAACTGTAGTCCCGACTCAGGACTTAATGGTCCTGATCTGCTCTAAACTTTAATACTTTACGAAAGCAGTCTAGATGACTTTTGCAATTGAAACATACTTGTATTTAATATGATCTCTTTTACGGCAACCGCCAATATTTAAAGATGATTTTCTTCAAAATGAAATTTAAAGAAGACAATGTTATGTTATCAAATATTTGGATTCGGACATGCGCTAGAGCAGATATTGTATTAGGTTTACTAACTTTATGTAGAGTTCAATCTGAACTTCATTTGGATCAAAGTTTCGGATTATATTTGGCTAATAAGTGATTTTGTAAGAAAAATTCATGCACTAGTACACTACGCATCTGTTGGTTTTACTAAAAAGATGTACGCCTAGCTGTCTTTTGTGAGAATGGTCTCTTGAATGTTCCATTTATCATCTCTATAGGGATTAACTTACTGTTTTATCCTTGTCTTCCTTTCACCATATGTGCAGTTCAGGAGTATGTTGCAATTCTGACTTCCGAATTGTTTATGTTTTCCTGTCGCTTTGCTTTCTTTGCTTCATCAGCTGTAGATTTAGTGCAAGTTATTCCTGAAACTAGTATGTTTATGTACCCTTACAATCCTTACCTCCTTTTGCAGCTTATTTACCACAATTTGCCGTAAACTGAAAATCATGAGAGGCTCTGACGCTGTTGGCATGGGTATGTATACTTGAGCACTCTAGTATCTGTTGTTCTGTACTACCTATCCATGTTTGACTGTTGAACTCTTTTGTTATACAAATTAAATATTTCTTAAGCATAACTTAACATTTTATTGATTTTATCTTGTGCTGCATATTGTATTAGTTAGTGATCCTTTTTGTGTGTTATTGTGGCACTCAGATAAACTAGACTCTGCATTTAAATATGATATTGGTCCAAAAAAGATGTATTAAGAATATTGCACACCGGGAAGTGTAGACAGGGCAAGCAGTTGACAGGATTTACATTCTACCATGATGTTGATACTTGGAAAAATTTGTTCTTGTGGAAGATACTTGTTTCCTGCTCCGTATGTTTTGCTTAGCACACATCATACTTTTTACTGGGTGAATAATTATCTGGTTAGGGTGAACTGCAATATTTTGTACTGTGATAGCAGTTTTCTTATCATGAAAAATGGTGTCTGACATTAGTGAATGTTGGTCCTTTCATGTGACTGTACTCTTATAACTATGGAGGTGTTCGTTTCCACCCCTCTAAATTTTAGAGGGTCACATCAAAGAGAATCTTATATATGCACCAGTTTTGTTACAATTTGTTGCTTTTTTTCTGAACCTGCAGCTCCAAGGTAATGGGAACAGAGAGGGGTCGGAACAAATAGGTGTCCTGGCCTATAAGTATGAACCAGGAAAGAACTGGAAGTTTCTGGCGCTGAAGAGTGTGATGGTTAATCTGAAGTGCTCCTGTTAAATTGTCAAGTATTTTACGTGTGTAGTGAGATTCTGCCTACTGTAAGACGCCCATTTTGCCCACGAGGTTGTCATGTGTCTTTGTAGATGGTTCGCTTTGTCTGTGAAAGATCGAACCAGGTAGTCTACTGCTTCCCGGATGATACTTTCATCAGTCGCTATATATTCAGAAGTTTGTATTCATATTGTAGAAGTAAAAAAAAAATGCCCATCTTGTCACACCAGAGGTTTCCCCGTGCTAAGAATATTCACCCTCAAAAGATTAATACTGTATCTTACCAGACTGGGTAGTACAGTTCTAGAATTGAGATGATATCACATTCCTCTGGACTTCTATGCTCAATATGGCGTTTCAATGAACTGTTGGCCAGAAATATTGCTCGTTCTTGTGATAGCGAACTTATTTTTAGCCGCTTCTTTTGAAGCTGAATCGACCTTCGTTTGATGTTTGAACGCTGATTGTCCCTCTCCGCCTGCACCCTTTCTGAAGGTTAGGTGTTTGGGCTGCTTTTGCTCATTGCTCATATGGCTCATGTAGACGGCATGCCCAACGAAGGCTACGCTGAGCTGATCCTGATCATGAAGTGGTAAGTTGTGAGCAATTTACTCGTGGCTACTGATGCGTTATTTGGACTGGGAAGGACGTGACAAAATCTGTTTGAATCGGTAGAGAACAGTACGCCTGCCTACGCAAACCAGCTGGAACATGACACCGCGTACAGATGCTTGTTCCATGCTCTAGACGAAGCAAGCAACGACCTCGCTCCATTGATCAGAAGCATTGTTCACGACGTCGACAAGGGGATATGCTCGGCCTGGCGCTTGGCGAGATCTGGTCGGTCTTCTCGGAGCGCTGCGCTTTACCAACCATCGCAACAACTCCAGATCACCAACCATCACGGCCCCAGCTCCTGCCGCTGCCATTTCCCAACATGCCTGTGCCGTGCTGCACCCTTGTAGGGCCGATCCGAGTTCTAGGATTCGAAGCAAACTGGCGGCCTGACTGATGTCAAGGCTGCAACTGGCGATGCAGGGGAAGATCGCAGCAACAGGAACAGGGCTGCCACACAGGCACACCGCTACAGCTCGACTGGAGTTGTAAAGGCTTGTGCAGCACAGAAATGGGATCCGTCTCTTGTGCAGTTCGCCTCAGCATCGACGTTGTCATGCGCAACGGCACGTTCGTTCGTGCGTGCTCTACGTGAGTCACAGTAAATTCGACCGCGCCGGCCTCCGTCCTGCCCGATCATTTAACCGGGCCGCCGTGCTCGGGTGGAGGTGCACCCAAGCGGACGCGCGCGGGTTCTGCTTCTGCATCCATGATTCGATCAGTGCGGACGCCGAGGAATTGATGAGGCGTGGTGTGGGGCACCGCGGGGAGGCAGCCTGGTGCGCGCGGCAGGGGACCATCGGCACGGCATGGCAGCCCGGCCGGGATCAGGACCACCGCGAATTTGACAGCACGGGGGCCGGCAGCGGCAGTGGCGTCTCGTCTCGAGTCCCGACTACGTACGCCGAGCGAGAGCGCCCGAGCCGAGCTGCAGCTTTCAGACACCAGAACCGATCGTCCGTCGATGGACAGACAGCATGGGCGCGCGACGGGCAAGCTGGCGCCTCGAACGCCGTCGCGTGCAACGTGTCTACTCCTATCTACTAGTAGCGCCTGAAGAGCGACTTGCTTGAGAGGACGCACACGTGTGCGATGGCGAAGGAGTTTGTACCAACGCGCGTGTACGTTCTGCCGCAGCGCGCACGAGAGCAGGACCATTATGACGACGACGCGAACGCCACCGGCGGGCGGGCCGGAACACGGGAAGTCATCGTCACGCGCCCATGACTTGCAGCGGCGCCACGGCCCACGGGGACGAGACAGCCCCGGTGGGCGGGCGCCCGCCGGTCACATGGCACCCGGGGCCCTCTCTCTGGCTCTGTGGACGCCACGGCCCCGTCCCGGTTGGGTGCATGCCGTGCCGTTGCCATGCCGGTGCGATCTCTTTCTCAGCTCTCGGGGCTACTATCCAGGATTTCGGTGATCTACGCGGTTTACAAGACTGTATGTAGTTATAGGTCTGAGCATGTGCGTAGAGTGTGTAGGTGTGAGTTACGGTGTGAGTGTGTGTACGCATACAAACAGATGTTACAGCTGTACCAGTTAAGTATGAGAGGCTAAAAAAAAGAGCTCTCGGGGCTACTAGCTTGTTGCGGATAGCAGCATTGGGCATGGATGGACCCCGCGTTGCTTGGAATGTATCGGCAGATGGATCCAAGCTCGTTTGAACACGTATGGATCATCTACGTGACGGCGGAATAGACTTGCAGTTATGGATGTCACGCGCACGTACATGCGCCATGCCGGCGGGGCGTGCCTTTTAAATGAACACTCAGGCATGTACTGTGACAAGGGCGCGGCCTTTCTAGTTGACGTAGTATGAACTTTTGCCATGCATGGTGAGTGACTGCTTGGGCCCCGTATATGTTCGGTATCCTGCTCCATGTCTCCGTTATTACTCTACTTTCTTCAGTGTTCTTAACCAAAGAGCTCGTTTTACTCCACGGTTCTTAAAACTGAAGGATCCATACAAGTCCCTGTTAGTAATCTGAACCAACGATCACTACTGTTCTTAATTATTAGCCTGTCTCAGTGTCTGCTGGCTAAGCTACACTCTTTTACAAACCCATCAGAAGGCTGATCAAACACCAACGTGGATCACGTAGTATCAGTTGCACGTACCACGGTACCAGTACACAATGTTGCTGTGGATGTACCCCTGCCTCGGTGCCTCCGTTTGATGCCCTCCCCTTTAAGGATACACGATAACTTCCATTTCTCCCGTGCGAGCAAAGGATAACGAACCCAATCTAGCCGGTTATCGTTCGCTCATTGGCTGACGCGTAGTACGTAAAACAGGGGGATCCTTTGGCTGTCACGCCGAGCGCTTTCTCCTCCCTCCGGCTTCAATAATGCATCGTCGCCCGATCGGAACGTGCGGTCGCTGCACCGCGCGCGAGTTATTGGGCCGAGCGGTGCTGCCGTACGCGCCGGCGCAGGCACGGATCGCTATCGCGGCCATCGTCTCCTCTCCTCATCAGAATCCGCTCCTCTGCCGTCCCCATCTCGATGTTAGGACTGATGAGGCAGCGAGCGAGTGACACTGGCACAGGCACCACCAATCAACGAGAAGGAGAAAGGCAAGGACGGAGCGGCACATGCTCTGGGGATGGTTGCCCCATATGGTACCCTGACACCGGCTGCAGCCTTGCTGATCGCTTTGCTTGTCCCCTTTTGATCCCAGTAAAACGTTACTACCATGCCCCGCTTAGCTTAACACTGCACACTGTTCCTGCTCCCGCCCTGTGTTTCCTTTTAACTGCGCCGTTATCGCCTCCTCTGGACACGTGCTGTGCGTGCTCTCGCTATACATAAGTGAGCAGGCGAGCAAGCCATGAGCGGGCACACTTCACCTCAGCAGCGCAGCTCGCGTCGCTGCCCACCACGACGGGTAATCACATTCACAGCCACAGCGCCGGCATTCAATTCACTCGGGCCACCACCTCTCCATATCAACCGGCCGTGCCTCTGCCCCTCTGCTCCGACGCGATCCGATCCTTCTGTTGTGTTGTGCCTTGCGCGCGCAGCTCAGCTTGGTGGCGTCGTGAGCAGATGAGTCGCGCGCAGACGGGCGCGGGCGGGGGCGGCGCGGCGAGGCTCAAGGCGTCGCCGCGGGCGCTCTTCTCCTGCGGCATCTTCAGCACCTGCACGCACCCGGCGCTCAGCCCGACGGCGACGCCCAACAACAATGCGGTGCCGGGGAGCGGCGCCGTCAAGGGCGGCGGGTCGAGCACGCCCTGCGCCGACGCGTCCGCGTCGCCGGTGGTCGAGGCCAGGGCGACGCCGCCGCGTCCGCAGCAGCGGCATCAGCGGGTGCAGAGGAACGTCGGGCCGTCTTCGTCGTCGTCCTCGTCATCCTCCTCGGCGTCGCAGAGCTTCACGCAGTGGCGGCTGCCGGTGCACCACCCGCCGCATGCGTCGGCGTCCGCGACCGCGTCCGCGTCGGCGAGCGGGGTTGGTGGCACCGGGCACGCGCTGCTGACCGCGGAGGAGAAGTTCGCGGCGGGGGAGGTGGTGGCGGCGCTACGGACGGTGGAGCGGGAGATGGAGGCCGCGGCGAGGGCGGTGCCGGCGGGGGTCGTCGCCGGGGTGGTGGCCGCGGTCCGGGAGCCGGCGACGGCGAGGCTGGCGGCGAAGGTGCTGCTGGTCGTGCTGCTGGAGGAGGGGAACAGGGAGGCCGCGGTGGAGGCCGGCGCGGCGTCCGCGGCCGTGGAGGCGGTGGCGGCGTCCGGGCCGGCGGGCGCCACGGCGGAGCGCGCGCTCGCCGCGCTGGAGCTTCTGTGCACGGCCCCCGGCGGCGCCGCGGCGGTGCGGAGGGAGGCCCTCGCGGCGCCTGTGCTGGCGCGGGCGGTGGAGGGCATGGCCGGCCGCGGGCGGGAGTGCGCCATCGGCGTCCTGGCCGCCATCTACGGCGGTAGCGGCGAGGACGGGGCGGCGTCGCCGCCGCCACCGGAGGTTGTGAAGGCGGTCGTGGCGGCGATGCAGGGGGAGTGCAGCGCGCGGGGACGGCGCAAGGGCGCGCAGCTGCTGCGCGCGCTGCAGGAGGGCGGTCGCCTCGGGCTCGCGTGGGACGGCATCGGCGATCACTGACACAGGGTCCCACCCTGTGTCATTGGAGGGTCTCGCCCTCGAGCGGGTCATTCGCTTACACGCGGGCCCCTTTTGTGGCAGTGGTGGATTGGGTTTGGTTGTTGCTGTGGGGTCATGGCTACTTAAGTGTGGGCCCGTACGAGGCCGTCAAGGAGGAGTGAGCGACTCGTGCTGTGTGAGCGACTCGAAGAGGCTCGAGGAGGAAACGGTCGGTGGTGGGGTGATTGATTTGTGGTCACCTTTTGTAGCCATGTTTCGAAAAAAAACCTTTTGTAGCCAGTAATTTGTCATATCTCGTGCTTAACCGCTCCTATGATGCATGGTGGACTTACGGCCTGTTTGTTTGGGCTCCGGCTGTGTCAGCTTCGGCTGTGGCTGTGGTTTCTCTGGAAAACAGCTGTGCTGGCTCTGTCTCTGGCTGTGTTTGAAAACGTTTGGTAGAACAGCTTTTTCTACAGCTTCTCATGCAGCTTCGTATGCAGCTTCATAGACGAAAGAGGGAATTGTCCAAAATGCTCTCGACATATGGCTCCATAGTATACATGCATTCCTTGTTCTATATTTATCTTTATGTGACTTTACGTGAAAATAAAAATAAATAAATAAGGAATTGGAGTTTAACCCTATAATTAGTGCATGTAAAATAATAAAGTCATGGTTACAAAAGTTGTTCCGATAAAGACACTATTCAACCATAAAATTTGGTTACAAAAGTTCCGATTATTTGACATATAATTTTGATTTTATCCAGCAATATATGCTTGATCTTTGTTTTATGTGATTAATTAAAAAAATGTTAAAATGATTAATCAATAAAGTAGTGGATTCTAATAACATGATTTTTTTTTTGCCTCATTAGGTGTACGTTGGGCTGCAGCTTGGCCCATCACGGAGGCCCAACAGAGAGAGCACGGTGAGGGATCGATAGTCTTCGTGCTCCTCTATTCCAGTCCACCATGGGCGACCTCGGAGAGCTCCAATCAGCATAGGAAGAGGGAGAGATGGCGGCCAGCGAGCTGTGGAATCAAATCCTGGAGGCAGCATGGTTCCGTTTGAGCCATCAATTTGGGTCTTGGCCAATGGAATTAGCAACGGCCATGAGGAAAAGAAGAGGCGGCAGATGGAGTTGTGAACACACCCGCGCCTCGCAAGCGGCTGCGCCCCTGCTCGAATCTTTCTCCATCCTAGCGCGAACTCGCCTGTGGCCGCCGCAGCTGGTTCATGGCGGCACCGGCGCCCCGAATCTGCCTGTGGACGCGAACGTCGGGGAAGAGAAGGTGAGGGCGAGCGAGTCGGGGGGATATTTTTTGGTACCCTTTCACCTAGCGCTTACGTGGTCGCGTGGGGACCGGTGGAGGAGCCGGCGAAGCCTCGCCTGCGCCGCTCCCTGCTTCGCGTGTTTTTGGAGGCCGGCTCCCTCTGTGAATTACGGGGAAGCTGCTGAGGGAGCCGGCCCTTTGGTGCCCATGGAGGAGGAGCCGCTCCGGGAGCCCTTCACGGAGCCGAAACAAACAGCCCCTTACTTTCTCGTCATGTGAGGTGCCTATGAAATCCAAGTTCTCGCGTGCTATAAATCTACTCCTTCCAGATCAAAATCTAAGCATTTCGGGCGTTCAAAATTTTTACCGGAATGTAAGCATTACATTCCTGGCCCTCATGTGAGTCCCACTGCATTTGATTCGGTCATCCCATCTCGCAGAAGCCACCCGATCGAAACCTTATCTCCTCCCATCGTCTTCTCCTACCTCTCCCTCCCCTCCCCCCTCCCACCGCACTTCCCATCTGTGATTTCCTCCATCGCCGCTGCAGACAGCCGGCCTCCTCCCTGCGACATCTCCAGCGTCCCCTCCCTCCGTGCGTCCCCGGATCCCCTCCCTCCGCGCGACGACGGCACCGCTGCCCCCTCTCTCCTTCGCGCGACGGCCGCCCCGCCGTTCCCTCCCTCCCTCGCCACGAACCCCGCCTCCTCTGGACGGCGAGGAGACGAGGCCGCAGCGCCCGGGCTGCCTCCCCGGCCCGCCGTAACCGCGCGCCCAGATCTCCTCCCTGCGCGCGCGGCGATCGCGCGTGGCGGCAGGCCCGGCGTCCCATCCCTCTCCGGCGTCTCCGCGCGGCGGCGGCGGCGGAATGACTCATCGCGGCGGTGCGGGATGGGCTCCTCGTCGTGCCGCCGCCCCTGTCCGGCCATCCCAAGCATCATCTCTCTCTCCCTACTCCTTTGTCTGTATTAAATTCGACGCGTTTCTCAGCTTTAGGAGGGGCACATGGGTCTTTTGCTTGTTCTGCTATTCTGGAGTTTGAATGACCGAGGTAGTACATCAAAAGCAAACTAATTTGATTTCGGCAATGCGCATATAATTGGCAAGTTCTTCTCTACGAGAGCACAGAGGAAATACTACTACTTGGAGTAGTATGCAAACGCACAAAAGCGCATGGCAAAATGCCTGTTTCAACTATTGCGACCTGCGAATCCCCATTCCCGAAGCCACCGCTTCTGCCCAAACACTCATTCCCCTACGCTGCCGAACTCCTTTCTCGGCAAGGAGGATACAGCAGCAGACCAGCACTTGGGCGGCAACAGTTCTCACCTCCTGCAGCATCCAACCGTGCCCCGCTCTGCTCTTGCCATCCCTCTCCCTCACTTTGCGCCAAGCATCTGCTGCTGCTTGAAATTTCCACGCAAAGCCTGGCTCCTCTCACTCACCTCACTCGCCCTTGAGTTGACTTTAGGTAGGAGTAGGCTCTGTTGAGATTGTCCAACAAGTCTGACTGACCGATGGCGAACTGCTCTGTTGAGCTGACAGCAGTGTGCTCTTTACAGGAGGATGCTGGGCCAATGGCGTCATAGCAGGCGGCGCGTCCTTTTCCTTTTTCCTGCCGTGAATTCTTGTCGTGGCTCAATTATTGCAACACCTGTCTTGTTCGCGTCAAACCATCGTCGAGCCATGCCGGGAAATATTCGACGAACGAGTAGCGCCCGCTGATGTCCGCTGAAACTGTTTGTTGAGACTTGAGAGCGCGATCCAGCGCGTCCGCCGCGCCGCCGGATTCTTCCTTCCGTTTTGGGTGGGGTCTTCGCGGTTGGAGTTTGTGAGCCATGAAAGGGAGATTGACTTGGGCTGCTGAAACGTTAGGGCCTTGGGCCTTGAGTTGGTTTTATAAGCTCGTGGGCTTTGCTCGTTGCGCTATTTACACTCCTTTTTTTAAGGGCAACGTGTGAGTTTAGGTCCGTCATCGGCTTGATAAAGATTTTGTTTATACAAACTATGGTCCCCCCCCCCCCCCCCCCCCCCCCCCCCAAAAAAAAAGAGGAGATCATTTTTTTTGCGAAGGGCGATCAAGAGAAATCTAAGTTGAAATCAGTCTGCTTTGTAAAATATACACTTAGCTCGACACACATCACTAATTGAAGGGGTGTTTGAGGGCTACCGAATCAGGCACGAATAGTTCCTTCAATCATAGATGCTCTGTACTCTGTTCAACGCGGCAACGTTTGTGTCCGTGGATTAATTTAAACCTGACCTGATTGATGGCACGGAGGGATCAACAGAAGGATTAAATTAAATATACAATAATATTTGTGGGAAAATAACGGCTAATAAGCATGCATGCAGGGGTTAAGGCACTGATAATATATGCCTTCCAATTATATGTGAAGTGTAGCCATCGCACAGCGGCATCAAAAGCTATCAAAACAACATTAGTCAATGGCTCTGCCTGTCACCGTAACGCTTTGCTTGCGATTATCAACTTTCTTTCCTGCACTCTAGTCATGGGGTAACAGAGAGAACTGTGTTTGTGATTCTTATTTCCGCTTTCTTATACCTGCCCTCCTTTTTTATAGTCCCAAGGCGTATACTCTAAGATACTAAACTAGATATATACAAGGTGATTAGCGTGACAGCAAATCGTTAATCATATTGGGTTTGTGACCTCAAGACTTATGGCTAATCCATGTCCACATGTGCTTATCAACTAATACCTTCTTAGATTGCAATATACATCTAGGGCAGTCAGTTTGTCAAATCTGACTAGATTAATTTATGTAACACCTGAATGCAACCTGTAGGTTAAGACTAACATTAAGTATATATGATAGGGATAATCAGAAAATGGATTTTATTTCACCCTTTTAATTATTTGGCGCTGCCTGTCTGCAAGAACGCACTGTGAGATTATTTACATTTGGTCAATTACGTTAAACTAAATAATTTTGATCTAGTAAGCTTTATTTTTGTTGAATGATGAATATTATTTGATTGGGTACATCAGATCTTGTTATAGCTCTTCTAAACGCAAAGGCTTCTGAAGATAGGAGCAGTCTTTGTATCTCGCTCATGTGGCACAGTGGAAGCTAGCAGGCACGCATAGCCATCAACCTTCTTTTTTCTTTTCTGTGATGTGTGAAAGAAACTGCATTTTTATTTCATATACTCCTATATATATAAGCAGCCGCAATGAGTCCTGAAAAGCTTCCACACATGCAACTAAAATATGGAGGAGGATCAAGCGTGCATAGCGTGATGCTGTTTTCTACGCGCATTGCCCAGAAACTCCCAAAGCAATTAACTAATTAGCCGCCCTAGCTAAGCAGGCCTTAAAGAGTTACGTGCTGTTCCCTGAAAGGAGTTCACTAGCGAGGATCCGATGCTGCAAATCTCAATTTTTTTTGTATAATGAATAGAAAAAAAATCGGATGATGCCTTCACTTTTGCGTTGTCTGTTGCTGTTCCTGAAGCAAAGCTAGTTTGCACGCGTTGTAAAGCTAACATTTGCATTTCTGATGAGATTTTCTAGCCAAATCACGATGCATATTACTGTCACTGATCGATCAACACGAGCAAGGAAATCCAGGCCGCACGTGAATCGAAATATACGACCAGAACTGTGGCAACTAGCAAGTGGCAACTCTATATGTATTCACAAGAAATGCAGGTGTCCCTGGACCCGGCCATGGAATACAAATCGGATACTAATATGAGCCCTTTTACAATGCTTGGAATATCCTCCCAATACCTCCTATTACCTCCCAATACCTACGCAAAATAATGTTTTTTGGTTGAATTAATTTACCAAGGGTAGTATGGTAAATCCTTCCTCTCAGTCGATTGAAAATCGCGAGTTGCTTCAGTCGACGGTGCGAACACGCGGTGGCGGCCGTTCATCGGAGAAACTCGCAAAAATGGAGCTCGCCGGAGATCAAGTTCGCGGGAGAATTTAGTGGTTATTGCACGTGGTTTTGGGTCCCAAGAATCCAACACTTCCTCCTCCGACCATAGAAGCCGCCGGCGAGCCGGAGAATTTAGGGTTCAAGCGAGTTGGAGAATTTAGGGTTCGACCTCGCCGGAGAATTTAGCGACGCCGGCGAGGCGTAGAATTTAGGGCGGGCGGCGGTGGCGGGCGGCGGTGGAGGCGGCGGGAGCCGGGGGTGGCGGCCGGAGGCGGGGGCGCTTGGTCCGTCTGGACTGCTCGTGCGTTTCAGAGAGAGAGACAGGAGTGCTGAAGGTTGAAGAAAGCTATGAGCCATTGATCTTCCATCCAACGGCTCACAGCGTCGACTGAAACATAACGTGATTTTCAATCAATTGAAAATTAGAAACTCAACCTAACCCTAATGATATCATGTTCATATCACTATAGTACTTAAATCATAAGTCTCTAACATTACTCTTCCAAACATTATTTGTATAATTGTGAATGTACCCTTTTACCCTTGATCAAAAAACATAACTACGAAAAAGGAATTCCTATGAATTTTGACTTCTCTTATTTGGAGAGGCGTTAGAAGGCGTTACGACACAGACGGCCCACTGACCATAGACACACCCGATGCCTCCCAATACCTCCCTATTGATACCTCCCAATACCTAGGCCCACATATCATGGACACATGGAATACCTCCCAATACCTCCCCAAGCATTGTAAAATTTGCCTACTAATATATGTGTATGGTTGTGTTCGATTGAGGAGGATTCTTTCCACCTAAACTGTGATCCCACCACACCATGTCTGAGCTAGCTGAGTCTGATCCAATGCAGCAACCAGCGAAGCTTCTGATTCCCAAGATCACCGAGAAGATTTGCTCCCCATCTCTCCCTCCCCTACGGACATTATTAAATTAAATTAAATCCCCTCACCCGGCAAATCTCTATTCTCATCTAGACAATTGTACATGTACTCCCAAAGTGACGCATTATTATAACTTCATTAGTTTATACTATCTTGATTTGGCACTTAGAATTTTTTGTTCGATGTCATTCAATTATCTGATTGTGTATTGTTGCCTTTTGTTCAGTTCTATGATGAAATGGATATACGATTTTTTACGTTCCACTGAACTGCATAGGACAGTTGGTAGTTCGAATTAAGCGGTATAAGTAGTAGACGCAAGAGATTCATCGCTATAGTACTTCATTTTGACTCAGCATCATTTGACATAACTGATCATAGTCTAAACTACCATGACAACCCTTCAAACTAGCTATCATTTCAACCTTCCAAGTTGATGGTTTAGACTGTCAGTTATCAAATGATCGATGCGTAGACGGACAGATCAAGGAAGATTCTAACAGTTCACCAGGCTGGTTGTGAGGCATTTTCGAAAGGAAGCCACGATATCTATTAATTGACAGACACCATTTTTCATGCACCTTTTCATTTCTGTGCCAAATCTTCGTAACTTTGTTCCACATTAATTAGTTTCCAAAGTATTAGTGGTGCATTTTTCTGACAATAAAGATCTTCCTCACATCAAATAAATTAAGGATCTCAAATTCGATTAATTCCTTTCTCTTTGTTTTAGTGATAAGAGTTGGGGAACGTGGTGCTGATTATAATATGTCATGAGCCTCATACATGCCACCACATATATTAAATTAATAAATGAATAAAAAATTAAGGCAATCTGCTGTCTGCTTTAAATTGGGCGTGTAAGGCAATCTCTCCCTTTCTCTTTAAGAGGCTTCTTTGCACCGTCCATCTTCTCTCTTCCTTTTTGCTCCCATTTTTTGTTCTTCCTCTAGGTCTAGCTACCTAGGGGCCATGAGTGCAAGCAACTCTGGAGACAGCATGGAATGGGGGAGGGAAGATCATCTGGCTCCAGGAAGGGCAAGAGAACCGGCAACAGCAGCTCGGACAAGCCGAGGCAGCCGCAGCGAGGACTCGGCGTGGCACAGCTGGAGAAGATCAGGATGGAGAGTGAGATGGCCGAGTACTTGCACCACCCTCTTGGTCATCGACCGCCGATCCACAGAACCGGCAGCTTCAACTTGGTAATCATTTAGGCACATATATATGTGATCATTTTAGTTCTTTGACTTTTTGCTCTGTAATAGTAGTGTAGCCATACGTTTGGGTCTTAGAGTTTCTGATTTCTTGTGATTTTATTATGATTGATCGAGCAGGAAGATGTGCGATTGGCTCACTCGCTGCCATCATCTCCATCGTCATCCTTCCATGCTAATATTGGTGTTTCATCATCCTACCCAATTCATCATCCCAATCTCGCGGTAAATGCTATAGCTTCTTGAAAAATTGTTCAGCAAATGTATTAGTTGAGCACTGTGCACTGTTGTTGCAATTTCCTTGCTGTTCCTGAAGCAAAGCTAGTTTGCACGCGTTGTGAAGCTAACATGTGCATTTCTGATGAGATTTTCTAGCCTTTAGACTGATTGATTTCGACTCTAGTTACAACAATGATTTGGACATTCTGCATTTAAAGATACCTTTACAATTTGTTCTGGTATATAATTTAGTTGGTTAATACAGTACAACAACAAAAATGAGTAATAAACGATCCGGAAAAGTTAGCCATAGATCTCTCACTGTCCTTTTTCTTTTCTCCAGTGTTTTTGCGTCGTACGTGTATGTATATGACGAACGCATTAATTTTGAGTTGTTGAAGACCGAAAGTATGATGGATCATGAAGGCTAAAGATGAACAAGCAGAAAATACAATTAATCATAAAATATGATCAAGAGAGTATCATTGCAGATCAAGAGATTTTATTCTCCCATGCACGTGATGTCCTTAGCTAGCCAACGATCATATCTTGCGGCTGGTGCGACTTAACCTCAATTATGTCTTGTACGTAGATGTCATATGGAGAGAGAGGAGACATAAGATATGGTGAATTCCAAACGAATCCCGTCATCAGGTGCGTCCATGTACAAGGATTTCTGCCTCCATTATCATGTGATCTTATATATCAAAGATGATCTAGACACAGGTGGAGTAACATGTACATGTCTTATATTTACGTTCAGACCGCCTTATTACCATGGCGCTATCTTTGGTTCCGAAGCGCATTACTCCCATCAGAGCAATGTCACATTGCCTCTTTTTGAACCTGAGGTACTCATTTAATTTGAAGTTTGCGTACGTGTATATCATGTGTCTATCATTTGTTGATGTGTATATATGTGTCACTTCACATTAAGTAGGAAGCCATTAGCTTGAAGAGACAGCACGATATAAATCAATCGGCGGACCCATTGAACTCAGACGATGATCAACAAGAGGTAGACCTTGAGCTGAAGCTATGATCCAAAATACCTGCGGCTCTAGCCCTCGATCACTTACTCATTGTCTCTGCCACAAGAACTAAAAGATTTGCAGTCTTCTGTGTAACGGTGTGCTCTCCATGGCAATTCTTTAAAACACGGTGTGTTAGTGTGTGATTCAGATACTAAAACGATCAAGTAGCGCGATTTGGTCATTTTGCTAGCTAGTTAATTGATTTGCACAGTTGTGTAAACTTTGGTAGCATAGAAGTAGGTCTTCTCACCGTGTTGTTTTGGAAGCACTCAAGAACGTCGACATATAGGCACTGCAGCATTCATCAGCAGTTCAGCGCTGGTGAGTTCAGAAGATAGTGGTGCAAATCAATATATCCGGGAACGTTCCTCATGTGGAAGCAGGAGGCCAAGAAAGATGAACGCATCATCATGGTTCTCACCACGTATGTTTGATGCATGCATATGGAACAGCAATGGCATGCATGTAGCAAGCTGTACTAGCTCTCTGCGTATTTGATTGTCACGCTCTCTCTGTTAACTGTGGGTTTGCCAGCAGCTTGATTTGACTATCTTTTCAAGCTTTCAAGATTTGGAAGAAATATGTATATGGCGGTATATTTCATCTTTTGCGAAGTCCCGTACTATCTGCATAATAGCATTCACACATGTCCTTGAGATTATTTTTTCCCGAATTACGAATACATCCTCCAGATATCATTCATGCATGAATGGGTCACATATTTCATATATATGCAAAAGGTGACATTGTTGTATCAGAAGTTCATAAAAAAATTATTCACTAAGGAAAAAAAACACGGGTTCAAATTATCACGTGTGAAAACATAAGCATTTTTATATCCCTTTATCCCACGCTAGGTATGAATTTAGAAGTGACTGCTTGTGGCACTGACAGATGTGTTTAGACCACGTGGGGGGGGGGGGGGGGGGGGGGGTGCAAATGGATGACCCTAACAAGGGTACCTCTAACCATCCATAGTTCAACCAAATGTACCGACTTCTGAAAAACATGATTAACTTTTTGGGGCAAAAAGTTTATTTGATTGAACTAAAGAGAGCTGAAGGGTTCCTTTGTGGCCTCTAATTTACACCCCTACTGTTATGTACATATTGTGCAGTGCCAACTAGTTGTGCTATTTTTACACAGTCCAGGACACAATTTTAATATTTTATTCCACTAAATAAAAAGAAACTTGTGCTACACTTTTATATTTGATTCTTTTTTGTCTTTTGAAATGAAATGAATAGCTTAGTTGTGCTGATTGAATGAATGATTTCATACAGTGAAGAACTTTCAGGTCACTCTGTTGATAAAGTAAGATGAGAATATCACTCATATATCCATCGGTGCTTTGATCGCAATGGGCTGGGCTAGGGTTGCGCGTGGTGGAGGAGAGGGCGGCGCATGGTGGAGGAGAGGGCGGCGCCTTGTACATGAGAAGAGAGGAGGCGGCGGGCTGAGAGAGGAGGATACGGGGAAGTGAAGAGGGAAATCCTAAGTGGTTGCTTATATACAAACCATTGCTGGTTCGGGCTGAAATAGACTCAAATTGGGCTAGATGATCTGCAGTGGCGGACTACTGATGCAAGCATCCCACCACTAAAAGAAAAAAAACACTAGTGGTGGTCACGAAGACGTCAGCATGACCATCACTAGTGTGTTTCACACATGTTTCAGGCACGATGTCATGTTTGCCCGCCACTACTACGGTTCTCAGCCCACTGTACTGACGGAACTCATGGTGTCCGCCACTAAACAGGGCTCCGTCACTGCATGCTCTCTTTGTATTAGTGTCTCAAACTAGGATACTATGACGGTATGATCACCAAATTTGTTTTGTGCCACTAACAAGCAAATAAATTAAATACTAGTTCTTAATTCTTGCATTACTAATGAAAACATTTCTACATGATAAGACACACAAAAAAGCAGCAATAATGCTTCAGCTTCTTTCCTGGAAAAGGGCTTCCAGAGACAATGACGACTGACTTTTATTGTATATGATAGATAGAGAGCGAAAATACAAAAATAAATTGTTTATGCTGACACGCAGCAGTTCACCAGTACACGATCCAACAGTACACGATGACATAAGCAGCTTAACGCCTATATATGCTGTCTACGCAGATCACTCACAGCTTTGCAGACCTTTGCAAATCTGACACTGCAGTATTTAAACTTGCTAATGATATAACTAACCACCGCATGCATGTGGTGCTATATTAGTCTTTCAAGTTAGTGACCTGCCCCTGCAAGTTGAACGCCCAGCTCTTGAAGCCATAACTGCCAAAAGTAGGGCTCTGTCTTTCGAAAAAAGTAGGGCTTTGTTTCTTGGTTATATATTTGTTTTTGAAAAATCCGAGTTATAGTACCAATATGCATATGTTTTATACTTCTCGTTAACATGCATGTAATCATAGAATATAGCTTGCACATGGATGGCCTACTACATACTAATTAAATCATGATGTCGGAATGCCAGTATATATGCTTGTTAGCTTGTTTCAGTGCAAAGTTGCATTGGCTTAGCTACTTGCAGTCATGCATGGAGCAGTTCTTCTCAGATTGGTAGAAAAAATATTAGGCAAAGTGAGGATAAAATCAAGAGACTATGGTCTTGCCCTTCTTTACGGTTTTTTTCGTGAATAGTGCTTTCTCGTTTGTTGCTAATCTGAAGTTCAGAACGGCGCCTGGCGGGGAAGCCTTTGCTTTTTTTTTTTTTTTTTTGAGGGGAAGCCTTTGCTGCTTACTCCTCCCTAACCTTGGGCCAAGGGCAGCACGGGGCCTCATTTTCAAAACGAGCATCACACGCGTGGGCCGTTAAATCTGTGCGTTGCAGCCGGGCCCATTCATACTTATCGTTTTATCTTTTTTAGACGCGTTTAAAGTGAGTTGGCACAGGATAAATAGGGTCAGGAGTGGTTCACGTAATCATGAACTGCATTCAATCCATTTTAAAAAAAATAATAATGAACTGCATTTAATAGTATTATTGTGTATCATGAAAATTAACACGACAGCTTATGGAAAATCATGTGATGCGCGCCGTTTCCCAGCACAATGGGAGGGGGCAAATAAACACGCCAACAAAAATGCTCTCCTTAATAACTTTGCGCTTAACTAAATTCGAGACCCATCGATGATTCGCAAAGTGTCCAAGCATGAGCAACACAATGGGAGGCTGCAACGGATCAGTTATTGCATACACAACTGTCCAAGCATGAGCAACACCCAGGTTCCAGAGGAAAACAACACCTAAAGCATAAAAAATATGGCCGGATACTCTGCATGCCGAGCTACAATTAATCACCATACTAAAATTTTAACTAATAATGAACGTATCATGGGACCTGTCCAAAGAACATTCCAAAAATTGTATCTGCGATCCCAACCCTAGCTTAAAGATCTGGTGCTTGATCCAACCGTCAATCCATGCAACGTATATATCCACATTTATTGTATCACATGGTATCCAGCGCTAGGTTCAATATTTCTAGCTACTAATGAATTAGCATATCTTACTACAAACTGCATTACAAATTTACCAGCACGAACATTGATTGTTCATCATCACGAATATCTGTATGCCAAGCTTGCAAAAGATTACAGGATATCAGTAGATTTTTCCTATTACTTGGTGCCGTTATATATAGAGCCGTCCCAGTCAAAACGATTGCATTGTAGAGCAGACGTCTAAGCAGCGTTTCACGAAGAAAACTTGATTGTGTGTATAGAGTAAAAAGCTTTTTCCCTAGCCTTTCTAGATCTACGTTTTGCATCATCCATGATAACTTATATCTTGATCTTGTTCTTTGTAGGCACGAATGGAGGGAAGTAGCTCTAGAGATGGCCACGAAGGAGGAGAAAGAGGCTCATCTTGTCCTGAGAAGGGCAAGAGGTCTGCTGAAATCGCCCTCGAGAAGCTAGAGAGAAGGACGATCCAAAAGAAAATGAAACGGATGTTCTTAACAACCCATCCTAGCCAGCCACCAGCCATCTCCGGAACTGGAACCCTCGGCTTGGTAATCACGCTTGTCTGACCCCTTTCATGATTTTTTTTGCAGTTGTTGTGTTTATATCACCATATTATTTCTCACCTTCTCTCATCTCATTCGATGTGCTTTTCCTTCTTGGGGAATCGATCTATCAAGCAGGAGGGAAACGGAATGACAACCAACCTACAGCAGCCGCCTCCGCCTCAGCCTGATGCTTCATTTCCGCCTCAAAGGCATCACGACTTTGAGGTATTTTTTTATCTGTGCGTGGTTGTATTTACAGCCCCAAGTTCTCTTTTTTGCACTTGGACATGCTTCTCGGTTTTTGATAGGGAACCAGAAATGGTCCGCCCGCATGGACTGCAAAGATAATGAATCTAATTTAATTAGAAATAAGAAAAAAATCCACCAACCCCATGCTCGTGGTCCACTGCCCAACAAATCCGTCCATCAAAACTATGCGGTATAAGAGCCCTTTTATGTTGATAAATATAGCTGTTCAGAACTGAAACCACCATTTCTGATCCAGACGTTTTTTCGTCCAAACTTATTTATATGTAGTAGGAAACTATATATGTTCCAAAACATATCCTATCTTAGGGCCCAATATTATCTATTTTGGTGTCTTACGTACGGATGTATTTTGACCCTCTTATGATTTACTGTAGATGGCATGTGGAACTGGAGGTGTGAGTGGACCTTACAGGCTTCCCATCGTCAGGTAAACGTATATATATGAGTACATGGTTGATTCCCCATCCATTGAGTCTCTATTTATTAGGAAATTGCTCAAGAATTTGGGAGGGGTTGTCCAAGTCCTGCAATTAGTTGTTTTTCAAAGATATATGCGCTGTGTAGCTCATGATAATATAGTCTGACTAATGTAAAATGTGAACCAGGCCTCCTGGCAGTGAAGCAGCATCTTACGCCAATCCAAGCAACATGGCGCCTGTAACGTTGTCCCTCTTCAAAGAAACACCTGATCATCATAAGGTGCATATATATCTCTATAACTCTCATCTGTCCTCATTTTGGTAGCAGTAAGAAATCCTAATAAATATACACATGGACGACATGTTATCTCTTTTTTTCTCACGGGATGAAACACATGTCATCTCAACTGCACATGAAATATTTCAAGCTCGCTGATTGTTACACTCAAACATTTGTAGGAAGGTGAATCTGCCTACTCGAAGCGCGAGGAAGGCCGCAGCCAATCAGGGGATTCAACCAGCAAGGACTCCAATGATCCACATGACCTGGATCTTGATCTCAAGCTGTAATTCTAGGCATCCATTCACCAGAAGTGTCTCGAGTGATCGATCATTATGAATGGTGCTTTCAATTTTTTTTGGCATGTATATACAGTATGAGATCATGTACCCTGGATGGTTTGAAAAAGAATGTTGACATTCTGAATCCAATCATTCATATATGTTTGGTAAAACATGGAAGAGTACTCTATTTCCTTTATGTAAGATAATTGTCTGATTCAAAGGCAACAAAATATAATGGACCTTCACATAGAAGCATTCATCACAAGAAATAAGGTATATCAATGTGGCACTCTCGTACATAATCGGGTGTCACCAGTTAATTAATAACCAGCGTGTATAAAACACCAAATGACTGCGTTTTCCCCAGAAAAACTGTACATGATCAAGCCTGCAGTCTTAATTAATGGACCTTCAGATAGCAGCTAGTTTTTTTTTTATGATAATATATTCTGCTGCTAATGCTGAAGAATGTAGAATGTCGTCATGCCCCATTTGGTGTCCACAAAATAATCAGTAACAGCTATGATGAGAAGAACCGACATACTTATATACAACAGCTAAATAGACCTAGTACAGTGCCTAGATGTAGCAGTTACAGAAATAACCACGATCGTGTTGGTGTCCAATATAATACCTCTCTCAGCCTCTCTATTCACGGATATAGTCTCCTACGGATGAAACTATTTCAGAAGGAATACCAAACCATATGTATATGTTCTAGTATTATACATGAAATTCCCGTGTTCCAGTGTACCTATATGGATTACGTTAATTAGCTAGTGCCATAGCATTGCATGCTGTATATTATTGCATTTCTAGGTGTCAACGCGTATCTCATTTTTTTTAAGGAACTGGAGGGGCAAGAAGCCCCTACAGATCAATATATTAAATTATAAATGTAAAGACAGCAGTTCATACATGCTAAATCAAGGTGGTTGGAAAAGGAAGAAAATAAAAAGTACAAATAAAGTAAATAATGCTCCATTGATTGATCCATTCTTCCAGGCGATCTCGGTGTTTTCCTATAAGCAGTACCAGCTTCATCTCTTTTATGAACTTTCTTTTGCAATTTTCCACTGTTGGGTCTATATTGCTGAATATCCAGTCATTTCTTGCAACCCATATGGAGCATGCCATCAAAATAATTATGTCCATGTAAAATGGTACTACCAATTTCCTTCTTAGCCAAGTCATGACATGTTTGATTCTCAGGTTTTGAGGGATGTTTATACCAATTGATTGCCAGCACAAAATTGCATCTGACAAAAAGATGCCTCATAGTTTCCAGTTTCTGCCATATACATCGTTCACATTTATAATCATCAAGATGCATGTGCTTCCTTCGTAAGAGATCCCGAGTGTTAAGTCTGTCCTTGAGAAGTAGCCAGAAGAAGACTTTGTGTTTTGGCTGACAATTACTCTTCCATATCCACTTATAAGCAGGGTGTACCCTTTGTTGCCCCATGAGCATTTTATACGCTTTTGGATGAAGAAAAAATCTGGTTTCCCCATATGTAAGACTATACATCATTCTCTTGATTGAGGTGTACTTGCTGCAGCAATGGTATAAGCTGTTGTAACTGATCATATGCCTGAACAGATAGTGGTAACTGGAAGTGTCTCAGAATTTCCTCCTCTTGTATGAAGTCATGTAGTGTAATAAGAGGCTGTTTGGCAAAAGAGAATAGTTCTGGATATGCGAATTTTAATGGGGTTGTGTGCCATCCATCATCCCAGAAAATTACTGTCTTTCCATCCATAGTTATTGGTGTGGCAATCCCTTTGTAGAAATCCAATATCTTGACAATGTCTTTCCACCAAAAAGACCCTTTTTTCTGCATGCCTGGCAATTTTCCATTTTGATAGTAATTGTCCCAGAGGAGTTGTACCCATGGTAGGTCATTCCTGTTGAAAAATTTGTGAAGGTTTTTCATCAAGTGAGCATCATTTTGTGTATCTCATTTGAACGGCTCTCGTGCATGCCCTCCCGCGCGAATCGCGCAGCCAGTAAGCGCCCGGCGCCAGAGCTATTCGCGCAGAGCGAACGGGGTAGCTGCCGCGGCCGGCAAGCTGGCGACATGAACAAGACCCAAATTTAGGCGCCGGGATTAAACGCGAATTTGCAATGAAACAACGAGCGCACTGAGGCCGGCAGGGAGCGCGCGATCCCGCTCTCACGTAGGAGGCCGGGCCCATTCATACTTAACGTTTTAAAGCAATTTTTTAGACGCGTTTAAAGTGAGTTGGCACTGTATAATCATGAACTGTGCATTTAATAGAATTATTTTTTGCTCAAAAAAAAGTTAATAGAATTATTTAGTATCACGAGAATTAACGCGACAGCTTATGTAAAATCATGCTAATCGCCTTAATAAATACACAACTGTCCAAGTACGAGCAACACCCCCAGGTTCCAGAGGACAACAACACCTAGCAGCAAAAATACGGCCGGATACTCTGCATGCCGAGCTACAATTAGTCACCTTAATAAAGGGACCTGTCCAAAGAACATTCCAAAAAATGCATCTGTAATCCCGACCCTTAACGATCATGTGCTTGATCCAACCGTCGATCCATGCAACGTGTATATCCACATTTATTGTAGCACATAGTATCCAGCGCTAGGTTCAATGTTTCTAGCTAATGAATTAGCGTACTATAAACTGCATTACAAATTTACCAGCACGAATATTGATTTTTCATCATAAATATCTATACGCCAACCTAGCTTGCAAAAGATTACAGGATATCAGTAGATTTTTTCCTAGTACCTGGTGCCGTTATATATAGAGCAGTCCTAGTCAAAACGATTGCAGTGCAGAGCATTCTTCTAAGCAGCGTTTCACTAAGAAAGCTTGATTGTGTGTGTACAGTAAAAAGCTTTTTCCTTCTCCTTTCTAGATCTACGTTTTGCATCATCCATGATAACTTATATCTCTATCTTGTTCTTTTTAGGCACGCATGGAGGGAAGTAGCTCTAGAGATGGAGAGAGAGGCTCATCTTGTCCTGAGAAGGGCAAGAGGTCTGCTGAAATCGCCCTGGAGAAGCTAGACGTAATGAGTATACAAAGGAAAATGAAACGGATGTTCTTAGGAACCCATCCTAGCCAGCCACCGGCCATCTCCGGAACTGGAACCCTCGGCTTGGTAATCACGCTTGTCTGAACCCTTTCATGATATGTTTACACGTTGTTGTGTTTAACCATATTATTTCTCACCTTCTCATCTCATTCGATGCGCTTTTTCTTCTTCGGAATCGATCTATCAAAGCAACTGGAGGGAAATAGAATGACAACAAATCTACAGCCACCTCACCAGCAGCCTCAGCCTTATGCTGCTGCTCCTTCATTACTTGTGGTAATTTTTTTTGTCTGTGCGTGGTTGTATTTACATTCCCAAGATTTTCATTTTTCATTGGTCCATCAAAACTTTGTGGTATATGAGTCTTTTTATGTTGATATGTATAGTTTGTTCAGAACTGAAGGCCACCCTTTCTGGTCCAGGTTCCCCCCTCCAAACTCTTGTGTATAGTAGGAACTATGTTCCAAAACACAACATATGTTAGGACACAGTCTTATCTATTTGGTATCTTACGTATGGATGCCTTTTGACCCTCTTATGATTTACTGTAGATGGCATATGAACCTGAAGGCATAAGTGAACATTACAGGCTTCCCAGCGTCAGGTATACATATATGCATGATTAATTCTCCATCCATTGAGTCTCAATTTATGGGGGAATCGAGGACTTGGGAATTTGGGACGGGTTGTGCCAAGTCCTGCAGTTAATTGATTTTCAAATATATATACATGTGCTGTAGCTCATGATAGTTTGACCAGTGTAAAATGTGAAACCAGGCCTCCTGGCACATCTGAAGCGGCCTCTTACGCCAATCCAAGCAACATGGCGCCTGTAACGCTGTCCCTCTTCAAAGAAACACCCGATCATCATAAGGTGCGTATATCTATATAACTCTCATCAGTTTTCATTGTTGTAGCAGTAAGAACTCTTAAGAAATGTTCCTTCCAAAAAAAAGAACTCTTAAGAAATATACATACGGACATGCTATTTCTTTTTTTCTTTTGAACAGGAAACAATGTCATCTCAACTGCACATGGTATCAAGCTCGCTGATAAGGTTGCACTCTAACATTTGTAGGAAGGTGAATCTGCCTATCCAAAGAGAGAGGAAGGCCACAGCCAATCAAGGGAGTCAACTACCAAGGACTCCAGTGATCCACACGTGACCTGGACCTTGATCTCAAGCTGCACATTATCTAAAAAAATCTCAAGCTGTAATTCTAGGCATTCATTCACCAGAAGTGTATCGAGTGATCATTATGAATGGTGCTTTCAATTTTTTTGGCATGTATGACAGTAAAGATCTTGTTCCAGCTGAATGGTTTGAAAAAAGAATGTTGACTTTCTGAATCCAATCATTTATGTTCGACAAATCATGAAAGAATACTCTTATTTATGTAGAATGTCGTCACGCCTCGCCATTTGGTGTGGATAAAATAATCGGTAGCCGCTATATGATGAAGAACCGACATATACAACACCTTATAGATCTAGCACAGTGCCTAGATGTAGCATTACAGCAATAACCACAATCGATTTGGTGTGCAATACCTCTCTCTATTCAAGGATATAGTCTCGTAAGAATATTATTCATCCTTTTCTGTAAACACAGCCGACGACCGGGATATTTTTTTTCCTCGAGGAACCAGTAGATTCTTGCACTGTATCTCAGCGAATGGTGCACAAGACTTGTGCTCCATATTGCATTTCCAAAGTATTTCATCAATCATTGACCATCATCGCAAGCATGCATGCATGTGCTGTGCACTTAATTACCTTGCAATCTAAAGATATATGCTATGCATGGATTGATAGAACATTTGGGGGAAAAGATTTCAGAAGGAATAACAAAACAATTATAATAGTACTATACATGAAATTTCTCCGTTCCAATGCATGTATATGGGTTGTGTTAGCTAGTGCCATGGCATTGCATGCAGTATTATTGCATTTCCAGGTGGCAACACGTTGATAGATTTTTTTAATCTCATTAATTTGTACGTCGTAGAACATGTATATACTTTTTTTTGAAAGAAGAACACGTATATACTAGCTAGGGCAAGGACGAACGATCTAGTCCTAGGAAGGATGATGTAGCTGGCTAATCAGAAGAAAGTTTGGATAGCATTTACTGTCTATTTGCACGGTATATTCGTGCATGAAATTCATAGGGCAGAAAAAGGAAATGAAATGCAGCAGACGGGGACTAGTTTGAGTAGACCGTCAGGACGCGGCTGGCAATTGGGCTACAGCCTACAGCACATATATTATATATTTGAAAATCAATTAACTATCCTACGGTTGTTTTCAGAATGACTACTAGCCCTCCCAGGCCGAACCAAATCTTAAATGGGCTTTAGGCCCAGTTCCCTGCTATCCTACGGTGGTATGCTAGAAAAAAAAAAGAAGAAGAGGGAGTACGGTTCCCTCTGTTTCGCCGCGCACGGGACGACCGCAAAAGCAGAACAGAGAGCACGAACGTTGCTCTGGGAGTCCGGCCGGAACAGATGGCAGCCGCTTCGTGCTGGCGGGAACAACGTCCACGTGGCTCGACCCATTTGAACGGCTCTCGTGCATGCCCTCCCGCGCGAATCGCGCAGCCGGCAGCGCCCGGCGCCAGCCATTCGCGCAGAGCGAACGGGGTCGCTGCCGCGGCCGGCGAGCTGGCGACATGAACAACAAGACCCAAATTTAGGCGCCGGAATCAAACGCGAATTTCCAATAAAACAACGATCCCGCTGTCGCGTAGGAGGCCGGGCACGGGAGGAGGGAATCATGGGGTCCCTGCTCCGCGCCGCGGCCTTCGCGGTGGCGCTCCTCCTCCTCGCCTCCTCCGGCGAGGCGTTCCTCGACTTCTTCAACATCTTCCGGCCGCGCTCCGAGGGCGACTACTTCCGGAACGCGTTCGGCGGCGGGCAGGAGCCGGCGGCGGCGCAGACGGAGCAGGAGGAGCAGGGCGCGGCGCCGGCCACGGCCACGGGGCTGACCAAGGTGCCGCCCTCCGACCCTCCCAGCAAGGCCGCCAAGGACAAGGTGAAGCTCCGCGTGGACGTCGGCGACGGTCCCGTCGGCAAGTGGACCATCGTGAGCCAGAACTCCGGCGTGTCGGCCATGCACATGGTGGTGATGCGCCACGGCAAGGCGATCATGTTCGACACCACCACCACCGGCCGGTCCCTCCTGCGGCTGTCCCTGGGCAACTGCCGCGTGGACCCGCGCGCCAAGGAGGAAGGCACCATGGACTGCTGGGCGCACGCCGTGGAGTTCGACTACAGCACCGGCGGCCTCCGGTCGCTCAAGATCCAGACGGACACGTGGTGCTCCTCGGGCGGGCTAGACGCGGACGGCAACCTGGTGCAGACGGGCGGCTACTTCGAGGGCGACAAGGCCGTCCGGTACATGGAGCCGTGCGACACCTGCGACTGGCTGGAGCACCCCGGCAGCCTCGCCGAGGGGCGGTGGTACGCGACGCAGCACGTGCTCCCAGACGGCCGGTTCGTCGTGCTCGGCGGCCGCCGCGCGTTCAGCTACGAGTTCGTCCCGTTCCCGGGGAAGGCGAACGGCAGGGCCGTCCCCATGCCGTTCCTCCGCGAGACCACCGACGACGTGGAGAACAACCTGTACCCGTTCGTGAACCTCCTCCCGGACGGCAACCTCTTCGTCTTCGCCAACGACCGCTCCATCGTCTTCGACCACAGGGCCGGCAAGGTGGTGCGCGAGCTCCCCAAGCTCGCCGGCGGGGCGCGGAACTACCCGGCGTCCGCCATGTCCGCGCTCCTCCCGCTCGACCTCCGCAACGCCACCGGCGACCCCGAGGCGGTGGTCATCGTCTGCGGCGGCGCGCTCAAGACGGCGTTTAAGCTGGGCGAGAACTTCACGTTCCAGCCCGCGCTCCGCGACTGCGGCCGCATCAACCTGGCCCGGCCCGACGCGCGGTGGGAGGCCGAGGACATGCCCGTGGGCCGCGTCATGGGCGACATGCTCATCCTCCCCACCGGCGACCTGCTCCTGGTCAACGGCGCGGCCAAGGGCTGCTCCGGCTGGGGCTTCGCGCGGCAGCCCATCCTCAACCCGGTGCTCTACTCGCCGGGGCAGCCGCCGGGTTCGCGGTTCAGGAAGCTGGCCGCGTCCACCGTCGCGCGCATGTACCACTCCACCAGCGCCGTGCTGCCCGACGCCACCGTGCTCGTCGCCGGCGGCAACACCAACACGGCCTACAACTTCAGCGGCGTCGACTTCCCCACCGAGGTGCGCGTCGAGCGGTTCTGCCCGCCCTACCACAGCGAGGAGCTCGCCGCCAACCGCCCGGAGATCGACGCGCTGTCCGTGCCCGCGGACGGCATGCGGTACGGCAAGCCGTTCGCGTTCCGGTTCTCCACGCCCGCCGAGGGCGTGACCGGAGCCGACGTCAAGGTCACCATGTACGCGCCGCCCTTCACCACGCACGGCTACTCCATGAACCAGCGGCTGCTGATCCTGTCCGTCACCGGGATGATCGATGAGGGGCGGAGCCATACGATCACCGTCGACGCGCCCGGCAAGCCGGAGCTGGCGCCGCCGGGGTACTACCTGGTGTTCGTGGTGGCCAGGGAGGTGCCGAGCATAGCTGTATGGGTGAAGATTCAGTGAGACTGACTGACTGACCGTTCAATTTGCGGTGTGTCTCGCTGCGGGATTGTGTGAATCGAAGTGAAGAGGACGGTTAATCCATGTAACCTTCTTCATTCTGTGTGGCCAAAAAATGATTTGGAACTGTATTTGCGTTGTCTAGCTTTACGTAGAAATGTAAATCAGATGGAGCAGAGTGCCATTCGTACGTTAGTGCTCCAGTGCATATAAACACTAAATATAAACACACGCATACATATATTGATGAAAAACCGGATGGTGTCTCGATCTTCATCGTTCAATTTTTTTTTATTTTGAGGAATTAGTGAGCACATGCACCATTTGTTGTTGTTCGTGGATGCAATTGCTACCAATTCACATCACATCACAAAAAGATTAGTGTTTTGCAAACATTTTTTGCACTGTGCCACTATAGTTCAGTAGACAATACTAGCGGGTGGATGCATCTTTTGTATATGTGGTCGTTGAGCTGCATCTTTTACTGATCCAGATAAGAATAAGAGAGTAATTTCCCGAGATATCAAGACCAACTCAGTTGCCAGTCTTTTGCTTGCTTTTAACATATTCTCAATCAAAGGCATTACTTTTCTTAAATGCTGGAGTGAAAGGAAGTTCTACAGGTGCGCCTCTCAAATATGAACACTGCTACAAAGCCGACTCTTTCATGCGACTCAGGTCGGGACACGCACCCCGACCCTCAAAAGTAAGCATATGCAAAAATATAAATATGTATAAATATAGAAATATTCACGAATAAATAATTATCTTTCTTGTGTAATTATAGTATTTTTATAATAAGATATTAAGAAAGCTTCAACTTTTATTTATATACACTCTATTTTAATTAATTAAATAATGTGGGTTCATTCTAAAGTACAAGTACTCGTACATAACAATTTCGATGGTGAAATGTTGATATTATTTACATGTAGTTTTGATACGGCACTTATTACAACCGTGGCATTATGTCACAAAAAGAAGAAAAATAGCTAATTCGAATCAACATAGTTTAAATACGGTGCTTCATTACAGAGCAATTGAAGCCAATCAGATTATCAAGTCAACCAAGAACAAATGTAGTTGCTCCTCAGTTTTATTATCATTGTTCCGTAGACAACGTACATCTGTACTACGATTTACCAATCGTATTTGCAGTAGGTTCGAGATTCTTGTGGTTCGAAGAGTATTTTCTGATGCATCTCATTTCATCCAATGAAATAAAAATCCAAATGAACATGAATCAAGTGGTTTCCGGGTCCACCGGGAAGAGCCTAAAACAGAGCTTGGCCTGCCCGGGGTTGGCACAGGTCTGAAAAGAGGGAAACCTCACAAAAACACCTCAAGAGGGAGCGGCGAATCCGGCGATGGAGTACGTGAACCCCCTCACCGGCTTCCGCGTCGACGGCCGCCGCCCCAATGAGGTGACGCCCCGTTTGCCCTTTCCCTACCGCCTCCCTTCACACACAGTTCACAAGCAACCCTATATCTCACTCGGCGGTGGACACTCGCGCAGATGCGGCAGCTCAAGGGCGAGGTCGGCGTCGTCTCGCGGGCAGATGGGTGAGTAAATCTCCGACGCTGGTAGACTGGGATGCCGCGCTTGCTTTTCGATTAGGGTTCCGGTGGTGGTGAGATGATCGCTTTTGATCGGAATTTTCGGGTGTCTGTTGGTCTGTGCAGGTCGGCGTTGTTCGAAATGGGCAACACCAGAGTCATCGCCGCCGTCTACGGTCCTCGAGAGGTGCTTTACTTACTCCTATTAGTCTGAGATGTGGTTACGCGTTGCTGTGATTGGCCATGTGCCCAGCCTGTTTGAGGAAATGCCTCTTGGAGGGGCTTTACTGGTAGAATGTGAGGTCTAGAATTACTAATTGGAACTAAGGTCATTTAGATGGAACCTTTTTTTGGGTTGTTTTCGAAGCGCGCACTGTAGTAGAACCTGTGAATTTGTTTCACAGGAGATGTACTGGAGAAGTCAGGTAGAATCATGGACATCCTGATTTCAGTCAGTTTCTTTTAATGCTGATGGGTGCAACCTAGGTTCTGTTTCTCTGTGGAGTTCACAAGATCTTAATTCTGCAAGTGCTTTTTCATGCCTCCTTTTCCCCTTTTCCCCGATCGATAGTAATGGTTGTTTACTCTGAATTAAACTCTTTGCTTTCCAATAAAAGTCCTGCTCTTGGTTTTTGTACGTTCAGGTTCAGAACAAAGGCCAGCAACTAAACAGCAAGGATGCGCTGGTAAAATTTTCATTAGTCAAAATGTCATAGAGTCTCGCAGATCCTCCATTTAGGATGCTTTCCTGATAAATCAATTTGCAGGTTCGTTGTGAGTATAGGATGGCAGAATTTAGTACTGGGGATCGGAGGAGGAAGCCGAAAGGTGACAGGTGTGTTCCAACTTGACGAGTGAGATTCGATAAATAGAAACCAGTTTATTCACTTACAGTTGTATAGACATCCGATCAGAAAACAATAATGTAGACTTTATACATTACAAATGTGTGTTTTTTACTCCCTACGTTACCCACTTTTCTTCTTGATATCATTACTTCCTTCTGAGAGGAATAGTATTCTGACTTACCCTAAAGATGAAAGCATATTCGAATCAAAGTGTTTATCATATCAATATTCTTTTTATGCTTGTAACTTTGTAACATTATGTAACATAGTGACATGCCATAATTTAGTTCAGAAGTTCAAGAGTTCATCACGTGTCGCACACAGAAAATAGTTGTATAACTTAGTGGATTCACTTTAGTACTTATGAGGTGAACTCCCAGTGTCTCAGTTTGCAAAGTGAATATGGGTTGCATGACTGCTATTGTACATGGTTTTCATTTCCCATACAACTGTGACAGTGAACTAAAGCTATTACTATTATCATGCCGCAGGCGATCAACAGAAATTTCACTTGTTATTCGTCAAACAATGGAGGCAAGCATATTGACGCATTTGATGCCACGGTCACAGGTTACTTCTATTTACTAACATGGTCCTTAAAGGTACTTCAATCCAAGTGATTTCAGGTATAACTTCAAATGCTTTTCATGCATGTATGCAGATCGATATATTTGTCCAAGTTCTTCAAGCTGATGGTGGTAAGTACTTTGACCTTTCTTTCAGATTGCCGAGTTTCAAAATCAACAACCTTGTTGTGCTAGGAGAACTCTATTTATTCCAGAACTAGAAAATTGTCCATGTGTTATAGTTTGTCTCAAAGAATCTTTATTTTGAATGAATTTGTTGATGCAATATATGTTCTATATATGTTTTATATCCGAGTCTGCAACAGAGATATGAACTTTTTATTTTGCGAGGTAGAGATATGAACTTGTTCTTCCTTTCCAATACAAATCCAAGCAAGGCTACTTATCTTACAGAGTCCAAGTAATCAGCAGAATTCCAATCAAATCAATTCCTATTTGTTCTCTTTTTTTTTTCGTATGCTATGTTGTTCAGGCAGGCACGCGCACATATATTATATTGTTTCTGATTTGAAGTATGTTTATGATATCTAGTACTTTCCAATGATCGACATATCCACTTCTTTCTGAAATATTGACAGAGCATGACCATTTGTGTAACAGGAACAAGGTCAGCATGCATCAATGCTGCAACATTAGCTCTTGCAGATGCTGGGATTCCAATGCGAGACATTGTCACCTCTTGTAGCGCTGGGTATCTGTGTTCTACTCCTTTGCTAGGTAAAACACCTAACTTGTTTTCATATCTAAGGATAAACTAAGAAGCACATGGCACAAATACTATCTAATATCATTATTCCAGATCTTAATTACATAGAAGACAGTGCTGGAGGTGCAGATGTCACTGTTGGCATTCTTGCGAAGATGGACAAAGTGACTCTCCTGCAGGTACCAGAAAATCATCAGTTATATCTTACTGTTCCGAATTCTTTACTGACCTAATACTCTCCATCTATATGCAAAAGTGATTCATTATAACGATTTGCTCTTCTGTAATATTTCTTATGTGCTTGTCTGCTGCTTAATGTTGTAGTTTACAAGCCTTAATTATTCACCAAAATGCGAGTCTAGTGCTGAATTGTTGATTTTCAGATGGATGCGAAACTACCGATGGATACATTTGAAAATGTAATGGGACTTGCAATAGAAGGGTGCAAAGCAATTGCAAATTACATCAGGGAGGTAAATAACTTTTTATATTTCTTCCATTTTGATTCGCTTTTACATTAACATATAAACTTATCATCACCCCCAAAAGAAGTCCACCTATGATTTAACCCATTGGAACTCAATAAAACACCTCATGAATTCCCTTATGTGATACATGCATGTTGATGACTTCCATTCTGAAACAGGTGCTACTGGAGAACACGAAACGGCTGGAGTGCCAGCGTGGTTAGTCAAACCTGGTGGGCAAAGCCTATTTATCCAGCTTGTTGTGTAACATTTGAAACCTGGACTGGTCTGTGTGACTATTGATTTATCTGTACTCGCCGGCTCCAGTATCCAGACTAGCCTGAACCTGTTGAGGACCGCTGGCCTATCAATAGACATCACACCGAAATCTTGTCTGTTGGGGATGAGTTGCTCTAGCACGGGAGCACATGAAAGTTCTGAGCTTTGCTTGTACCAAACTACTAACAGTGTAACGCTTCCAATGTGAAATTGGTGCCACCGACTCATTTCCAGGTTTAAAATTATGAAGAATTGACAGTTGGAGTTCGTGGTTTGCAACTCGTGAGATTATTTCACTTGACAATATCCTTGAAAGAAACACAAGGACAGATCATTCTGTACTCATTATTTGAGGTCATTAAGGTAATCACAGTGCTTGTCAGTCCATGGCATTGTGCTAAAATTCGTTCCATAATGCCATTCATGTGGAGCATGATTTCTGGATAGCGACGAGAATCTCTGAACCAATCTAGATTCCTGACTACAGAGTAATAACAAACATAATCCCGTCAAAATAGATGGTTGGAGCCGTGTAAAGTCACTATGATCCTTCAGAAATCAAAGCCGAACTTCAAAATCATTTGAGTCGTTCAAATGAATATCTGAATCACATATTGTCAAAATATCCCAGATAGCTAGCTAGCCAAGAAGGTAGGATAGTAGGTCCAAGCAATATTAATCTTTGCTTGAAGCTGAATGAAGCTAAAAAATACACTATTTTTGTCCTCACAAAGCTCAAGATACACTCGTCTAAACTTCCATGATATACCAACCAATATGCAATGAACAAGCGGTAATAAAACAAATAGATCTTATAGATACAAAATAGGGTAACAATTATTAGTCAAGCATTCTCTCTGAAACCAGCAAATTAATTTTCAGCAGATGCTGCTGGGTTACCGACCGAGAATGGCGGTAAACTTGCACTATTTTCTTGGCCTGGAGCATCTGCACTTGCATGCCGCATGAACTCCTCAGGAGACATGTGAGTGCCATGGCAGGCACATACTACTTTAACCTCGTTTCTGCCAAACTTGTATGTTACACCTGATATGGTCCTGCCATTTGGTCCAGCCCCAGTGGTAGAAACCCAGGGAAGATCCGGATACGATCCAGACCCTCCAAATTTAACATTTGGTGCGATGCCTGGCCTTATGGCAGAACCCATAACAGGGGATGCCCTATCAGCCTTCTTGTCATCTTCCGCAGGAGCGGCTGAGGAAGCACCAGCATCTGCAGTTCATTATAAAAAAAAAAAGAAGAAGAAAAAACAAACAAATCAGTAATCAACAGTTACCCACGTGAAGCTTAGTATACAAGGGCTGTGAATGCATATAAAAAGGCAGCAATGGCCCTCCCAAATAAAGTCATCATATATATTGTGAAGAATGTATCACAGATTCACAGGTCCCCAAACTATTTCGTTGTTCTCATCTGAGTTCATCTCAACACATAAACTCTCAAAACGAAGATTCACGTCCTTCATCACCCACATATAGTCTTAACAAGGTCATCGACCCAAATTTTCGTTTTGAGAGTTTATGCAACCAGATGAGAGAACCCTGAATTAGTTTAGGGACTCAAATATTCATTTTAAGAGTTTATGGACTGAAATAGTTTAAGGATCTGGGATGCACCTTCCCCTATTGTGAAATATGCCACTAGTTTGCATCAATCATTAGAGTAGATAACAAGGACCATTGGAAAAAGCCATACGTTAAATGTATTGTAAAATTATTTATTAAACATCCACATATTTACTTTTTGTTTAACAAATCCATTATTTCGTGATAGAAACATAAAATATCTATTTTTTTCAACTCACTTTTTTTGCGATGATTTTTTCCAACATAAAAGCGCTGTAAACAGAATGATTGTGTTCTTGCATCAACTAACCTTGGGGTTTCTTGCCATCATCAGCTTGCTTGGTTCCTGTTTGTTCAGCTCTATCTTTTGTAGTAAAAGAAGATATAGCCTGAACAGGTGCCCCAAAAGCCCATGAAGAGCTTGTTTCAAGTGTTGGTAGCTGGACTGCCGGGTAACCAAAGGCAAACTGAGAGGCAACACTAGTTGTATGGACAGTTGGTCCACCATTTGTGGGTGGCCTCCATTGTACTGTACATATAGTATGAACATTTGGTGTGGTTGTAGGAGGACCAGAGACCTGCGCTGGGACTTGATATGGCACAGCCACCACACTGGATGCTTGCATCGACATAGGATTTCCAGGTGGCAACTTTACTGAGCTGGATTCACTTCCTGAGAAACTTGGCTGCCTCTTCCCTTGAAAACCAACTGCAGTATCATCAGCAGATCTTTTTCTATCGGAGCCTTTATTAACAACAGAGCCCTTAGCGCTGTCTTCTCGCTGTGCAACCAACCAGGAATTCGAGCCTTCAGCTTCTGACTCTGCAACATCTTCATTTTCACCGGTTGAACCATCATCAGTACTAATTGAGATAGGTGCATTTTTCGCACCTCCATCAGAGCTCTTACTGAATGCATCAGGCTGATCTGCAACTGTGTAATGCTTCTTCTGAAAACTCTCTTCAGAAGGCAACTTGTGGTTACTGGTAACTGGCTTCTGTTCCTCAGAATTATTTCCACGCTTATTTGAAATCCTCCCATCTTGATACCTGGGAAGCTGAGACTGATGGCTCGCTGTTTCAATGGATCCTTCTTTCACTGGAGTGGAGGAACCCCCTGGTTGTCCCCAGAATTTCCCCATCGACGGTGCAGCAGGGCTGTGGCTCTGTTTACTGTTGTGTTCTTGGTTATCGGCACTCTTCTGATAATATTTTGGAAATGGAGCATCAGGAGCTTGTGAGCCACCTTTGCTACTGCTGTCTTCCACTTGAGGTTCCATTTTGGGTTCTAGGGGAGCTTCCCTAGCCTTAGACTTCCCTGATGATCCACCGCCCAAAGAAAGACCCAAACTAAGCTCAAGGCCATTCTCATCATCCATTTGTAATTTTCGGTAACTGTTATAATGTATATATATATATACAGACTATTCTTCAAACATAACACTGCACAGTTATTGACATTCAAGCCATCCCTACAATAAACACCATTAATAAGATAATGAAAAATATGTTTTATGGTAACTAGCTAGCTGGCAGATAGAAGCATAAATTCATGTAGTGCTTGATTTGAATATGTAATGCAAATAGTATATCTATATACTGGTATTGGAAATGAAAGAAGCAAAAAAAAAAAGAAAAAGATCTGTTTGGTTGAGCCAGGTAACGGCATGAGGATTCTTACTACCTGTTGTCCAACTCAAGCAGCACTGAAGAACTGTTCCAAAAGAAAATCTTGAAGGGATGGTTTTGAACAAAGAAAATCAGGAAAATGCCCATAGCCTCCCTCCCTCCCCCAATAAATAAATTTGTGCAAGGAGAACAGATAAATCGCATTAAAGCACCATCACATGCTAAAATTCAAACCCAATTACATTCATCAAACGATCCAAACAGTAGATTAGAATATGTGACACCCTCCTTGCCTTCATGCATAAGCGAATATCATCTTTCCTTTCCATCTGCCTCGTCTGAGTCAGTGGCAACATAGCAAGCGGAGATAACAGATTCCCAGGAAGACGGCAGCGGCTGCGGCAAGAAGGAATCCATGATGGAGGGGCTGGCCATGAGTGGATGCAATCGGAAAGGGGAGAGGAGGGGAAAGGGGAGGCGGGAAATTGCTTGGTCGCCAACGCATGAGAGGTGCAAAAACTGGAGGGAGGCTTAGATTGTTGGAAGCTGAGTATTGTCATATTGGCATCTCTCAACACCGTGTCGGGAGGGGTAATAGGTTTCTACACGCCTGTATCTGAGCACATACCGGACTTTGAGTACAGCAATGGCGAAACAATTTTTTTTTAACGTAATCAGGTAACACTTTCCGGTTATAAGATACAAATAGCCGAACCAAATACTACCTAAACAACCATCAAACGGAACAACAAATCGCAACTTAGATGCAACTATGTGTTCTGATGGGTTTCATTTGTTTCCAAGTAAATCAAGATTTTGGGCATCCTGAGCCCAATTTTTTTTTCCGAAACATTTCATCATGAACTTCGGATCCAGCTTGGGATTAATATTAGGCTTGGGTGCTAAAAATCAACTGAGCGCCAAAAATCTGTAAAATAGAATGCATCACACCTTTTGATTGATGAATGTGGCGGTGAAAAACCTAACTTGTTCATGGATGGATGGCTTCGATTGGATTCAGCTTCCAGGGTACCAAGCTGAAAACAATCCATAACTACCCAAAGGAACGATTTCGATTTGATTCCTTGCGTTACTCACAGGTCACAGGCTCACAGCAAAGGTAAAGGAGAGGAAATCTCATTCAAGCAAGCTAGGGTTACTCACTTACCAACAAAGGAAGGCAAAATTTGCCGTGGGACCAGGGCGACGGGATCACAGCAGGAGGCGGACGAACCCGGGCGGTGGCGCCCCGACTAGCAGGCGGCGGCAGGCAGGGCAGCGGCGTGCGATGGGGAACGAGAGCGATGGGCAAGCAGAGGGGAGCGGTGGGGAACGAGCAGAACGAGCTCGTGCTGGTCCGGTTCGACCAAGGTAGATGGTACTGAGAAATGTTCTTCTCGTCACTATAAAATCACAGTTTATACCAATTATAGTGGCTGCGGTGTCCTGCACCAAAATAGCCAAAATGATTATAAAAAATAGCCAAAATGAGAGTAGTATTTAATAGCACAAAAATTTTATAAATATGAAATAACAAATTATACAAAATTTAGCGTCCATGCTAGTTTGGATGGATCTCCTCCTCGTGCGGTGCCTCCTAACAACGGCTTTGGCAAGAAAAGGCCTGACCTTTTTGTGCCCGTTGCCATGGTGGGGCAGGTGCCAGAAGAAACCCTCTCACTTTATAAACCTTTTAATTTAGTAATTTAAGATCAAAAGAAAGACCAAATAGGTTGATCTGAAGTTTTCTTTATTCAGAACCTAATATTAATCGAATTAAGTCACGTTCTTCCATTCAATGTCAATTGTTTTTGGTAGCTAATAATATTCCCTGGCATCTCAAGCAAATGACCAAACACTCCTCGATGGTGTCGAATTTAAACATTTGTGCTTGCTTTGATGACGGGACAATAAAAACATGGCTCATGCTAGTTGATGTCACAAGGACATATGTTACGACATTACAACTCAAAACACTCAAAGCGCGCGTGAATTTAATAGTAAGATAAGGAAGAAACATGCATAGAGATGTTAGGAGACAACTGATTTGTTGTGTATAGAGGAATTTTCTGTTCTCCGGTTAGATGCAGCTGAAGAACACCAATCCGCGTGGTTGAACATTCTGTGACATCTGGCCCTAGCTATCTCCAGACGTCATACAAAGTTGTTGAGTAAATTGATGACTTATTTAGCGCTCTAACTGGTTTGGGAGTTAAGTGTGCCCAAACTTGAGCAACTAAAATGCGTTTTTTTAACTGAGCAACTGATTATGAGAACATGATATTAGCGCAGATTTCTTTTTTCTATAAGCTTCTTTTATGCACAATTAAAACAGACTCAATTGTGCATCTAGAAGGTTGGAATATGATCTCCAAGTGTTGGTGTCTGATTTTTTTTTAATGGGATTCAAATCTGGTCATTTCCAGCTAAATTTGTTTGACCGTGTTGCGCTTATTTCTTGCTAAATTGCTGATGGTCATTCACAGATTACGAGAAAAACGTATAAGGATTCACCTTGCTTTTAAATCGCAGTAAACATGTGTAGAGCTTGTCGATATGGCCTAGCAGAACTTGAGGCATCTTGGCCAAACATAGTGATAGGCAATAAGGCAAGGTCAACAAGCAGGCCAATTCGGCGAAGATTTTTCTATTAGCAACAGATGGCGGTTCAACTAGCTAAAAAGGGAGGACTGGAAATGGGTAATCCACCGCAGTCGCTAATCAAACTTGGATAATAAAATATGCTTCTTGTGAATATCAAAACAGCCAATAGTTAGGTTCCAGTATGGTTGCTATTACTCCTACTACTGTTTTCTCTTTATTATCCCCTTCTTATACTCAGACTTCCACAGATCTCGTGGGTGAAAACTTGCATAATAAACATCCAAAAGCTATCACAAAATAAAAAAAAGTTACGCTCTCTCCTTTGGCTCACTATGACCTCCCTCTAGCTTGCCATTCTTTTCAGGTTGTGTATCCACTTCGTCCACATTTCTGAATCCAAGCTCTGACATATCTTGTTTTGCCATCAAGTTTCTGGCGCATAAATAAAGCATAGATTTAGCACACAAGGGAAAAAAAACTAATTTTGAATATTAATGGACAGCAGCGGCAAACAAACAAATTAAAAGCAATGTGCACCTTGTTATGAGACTATGAGAGCAATCATTTTGAATGCAAAGAGCTCCTTGTTATGAGCTTGCCCTAAAACTAGTAGCTGCCTAATTATGGTTGGCAAACAGGTGGCTTCACTCAAGCACCAAACAAAGACCTTGATGCAGCATATCGCACATGTGTTGCCCCGTGGGAAGCAAACAACTGAACATGCCGGGGGGCAAACTCGGTTGCTACAGGCCAATGCAGCAAATAGCAGTCACTCTATCAGGTTTTATTGATAACAGTAGTTCAAAATTATGTGTTGAAAGGATCAGAACATGTTGTAGCATGCCCTGGGGCCAAACTTAGTTCAACATTGAACTAATCTTCTTGTCCAAACATCATAGAAAAATTTGGGTGAGTACTTCACTCAACAGCTAAACAAGTATCAGAACGTGTTGCAGCATGCAAAGCATGTGCAATGAACTATCGAAAGATAATTATATGACAATGTTTCATACAGAAAATGAGAACGCATTTATCAGTCTTATTGAAATAAATTTTATTGACAAAAAGCTGAAAACATTAAAGAGTAGAGAAAGAGAGAAAATTTTATCAAAAGGCAAACCATCCATAAATCTGACAGTAACCAATCATTTGACTCCAATTGATACATATCAATATGTTAGCATGGCTTTCTTGGGCCATCAAAGTTCTAGTCCGTAGCATGCTAAGCATACAAACAAACTAATATCACCAGGTTAAGCAAAGTGTTGACACGCCAAAAAGGAAAGGTCATGCTACCCCACATTATGGTGTTTTAAAACTCAGATTCAGTATATAGACAGTAAGAACTAAGCATACTAACCTTTCCATCCGACATTCCAGATACTTCTTTGAGAATAGCCGACATTTTTCAGATTGAAATCCTGTAGATTTCAGGCAGGCAAGATAGCTTTCTTCTCCTTGTTTGAACAATCATAACTCATATAACTAGTACATAATAACAGTAATAACTGACATAGAAGATCTGCAGCCTTACCAAATCGCATTCATGCAAGTGATCCAATGGGAATACCCCTTTTTCAGGAGGTACAGGTCTCACCCCTCTATTCCCACCAAAAGCACCACCTGTGACAACCCAGTGTTACTCAAATAAGGAAAAACTTTAGGCTCCTCATAATTGTTACACATGCCTAAAGCTAACACATAACAGCAATGCAAATTATAAAAATAGTAAGCCATCTGGTTTCAGGTCAACCCCGTACAAGTACACCTCCTTACCAGCACTCATTTGCCAATGCGTTAGGATTTTGATCAGGAATGATCAAGAATAAACGCTTCCAAGAATGAAGTCGTATCTCTGGCAATCTTGCAGCCAATGCTTGACACTGCAACAACACAAGAAAGACAAAGGTCAACCATTCTAGCAGCATGCACGTCATTCATACGATAGTACCCAAATTTTACCAATTGATATTTCGGCATGTTAACCAAATTAACACAAACATCGAGGCATCTCGTACTGATGCCCTCCAGTCTGCAAGCTGGAACAACATGCATGCAGCCACCAAACGAATGGAGCTCACACCTGATATCAATCGTGGAGATTGGAGGCCAACTCCAAACAAAGAGCAGCTAATGTACTGGAGGTTCATCGGAACGGGCAAATGCATCCGGCGGTAGATCTGGAAACTAAATATGTGGTTGTCCGAACGTAACAAATACTGCACCATATGTAACAAACTAGATATGTAGATCTGGAAACTAGATAGCAGTAGATACTGCACAATACGTAAGTACCGTGAAACATAGGAATCAAAGGCATCACTCATTTTTTAAAAAAAAATTCTGAAATCAGGCATACAAATTGAATACAAGCAGTTCCAAGTCAAGAAAGTGTTGATCTTAAATTCACAAATCAACATGAAATTTTCATTTCGAATTGATCACGAATTGGAAGCCTAATTGAATGACTGGTCATACAGTG
>JAAXCT010001648.1:0-142458 GCA_012490785.1 Eragrostis nindensis | reverse complement strand
AGACACAATCCAAGATAAATGATAAACTCATTTCACACTCAAATTGAGAGATGACGAGAAATTCTCCAATCTATTTCTATTATTTTATAAATATGAAGTATAAAAAATAATAGTAAATATATTAAACTTCTATAATAATATAAAATATTTTAAATAGTATAGTAAGTCTAGCGCGCAAATGCGCGCTGGCCATACTAGTTGCCTAAGGTGACAAAAATAAAAGACAGACAATTCACTTATGGTTCACCAAGGCAAACCTCTACCAAGATCTTATCTTGGTGCTTCTTTGATTGGAAATTGTGAAATATGAGAACAAGACCTATTATTTTGAAGAATGAAATCATTCACATAGGGGTTTATTTGGATAAGATTGTTGGACACTAAAAGGTACTGTTGGTTCGCCCCAACGCCTGGGAACAAGGCAGTGAGATGTGAGATGGATCGCTATCGCTTTGCTGAAACTTCTGTGCGGATGAACTGGTTTTCCACAAAGATCTCATGGCATTGATGAATTTGAAGTAAGGGCGAGATGACGACGGTTGGTGGTCAAATTACTATATATGTGTAATAAAAAATGTTTGGTAGTAGGTCAGGAAGACTTTTCCCTATTTTTGTGGCGTGTTGTGTCTTTGGAAACTTTAAAATTGTATGTTGCGATTTTATCAATAAAAAATGGAACTGATTGCTAGTAGACAGAAAGCCATATCGACTAGATAACCACTTCATGTCCATTGTATTTGTTAGAATTTTACCTAAATAGCAGTGCAAAGCAGAAGGTGATCACAGGAGTGGAATTTCCTGTTGCAGACCCCACAGTCGCCGATGTGAGCTTCAAACTTGCATTGCATAAATTTGGGCCCAATGTATTCCTTGTAAAAATAAAGGAGACATCATTATTGCGTTGTCAGATGTTACATTTATGAGTGAGTATCATGCTTAGAACACTGCAAGATAAGAATTGGTCAGTTAAAAGGTTAGAGGACACAAGGGAAATCTTTCCTGTGTCTTAGAGTGGGGGAGGGGCAGACTGGATGCAATACATCAATATTCATTGAATGAAGTCCGGAGATAGGTAGAGTAACATGCATACCCGATGAAGGCATAGAAAAACAGCTTCAGGAGCAACCTGAACGACATGGATCGTATATTGTTCCTGGGGACGAACAAATGGATCAATTTAGCTGGCACTAGGATATATCAGAAGAAATATAAGGACTTAATTGCATTTTAGATTCGTAAGGTGCGTACTAAATAATATTCAGTTATGTACCTTTCGACGAGAAACGCCGCAGGCAGCATGAGAAGCGATGCAGCTGCCTGGCGGTAGAAGACGAAGACAAAGCTGTTCATCCCCTTGTCGAAGGCGGCCTTTGAAATCACAAACATGCCGATGTAGATGAATACTATGATGACGGCAAGTATGTATGGCTTCTTTGTATCCATCTCAACCTAGAGATCGAGCAATGAAAGATGTTTATATGTACGTATATATGCCTGTAAATGGACATGATAAGCATGTTAGATCGATCGATCCACAAAGATGCGGAAGATGCAATGAGAGTCGACGCAGTACTGACTCGTGCTTGCAGGTAATTTATTTTCTAGGAGCTGGGCAGACCAAGTTGAAGACCGATAGATATATAGATAGATAACCTGGGTGTTGTGCGGAACTTAAATGTGTGCGTTTGTGGCTGCTTTTCCTTTCCGGAGGTGATCGAGCGCCGCAATAGGAAGCAGCTCTATCTTGTTCAGAAGCCGCCAATGCATAGTCTATCTTGTTTTGGAGTCTGACGATGGTGCATACTTTCTGGATCTACCTACATACCTATATTATTTTCGTTTATATTGATAAACGCACTGAAATGGTTACTTAGTGCGGGAGAAAAAAATGGCTGCTTTCTAACTTGTTTGTGCGCAGACAAACAAAGTCTTACTTTATCGAATTAAGCACAATTCTTCGTTTGCCACAATTATGCGGTTTTGGTCATGACAGAGTGCTCCTCGTCTCAGCGCACTCATGAATTTCGAACGCACTAGAAAAACAGCGCGCACTTTTGCGCGCCGAGTGGCATCCTCTTGTTGTGAACCCGTTGGGGTCTAGGCTGTGCGGCAGCGCGGTGGATGAGCACCTCACGGCATCCACTTCTTCTCTCCTCTCATTAGCGCCGCACTTGTTCCATCTCCTTCTCTCCTTGATGGATTTGCTTTGCAACTGGGACAAGGCGCGTGCTGTGCCTCATGGTCGATCTATGATGGGGCCCTCGGTGCAAGCGTGATGGGCTGGGGTGGTGGGGAAGTAGGGCTAGGGCGGTAGTGGAGCTCCACTTCGCCCTCTGCGGCGGATCTGGACACGGTAGTTTTTTTTTTTTTGCACCGTCCGTTTTTAATCTGATTGTTACTATGTTTTTACTAATGTGGCCCACGAGCATTGAGAGAGCGCACAGTTTTTAATAGTTTGTCACAATGCAAGCATTCATTTATACAACTTATATGAGTACATATTCATAAAAAAGTTTAGAGGTGTACGATATCCTTGAGAAATTAAAATAGTTCTAAATGTTCTTTATCATTGACCTGTAAAGCTTAAAAAGTCACGATTTTGGAGAAAAACAATTATTTAAGAGGTTTTTTTAATCCTTGAACTGTTAATATTAAATCATATATAAATAAAAAGTCTATGGTCACCATCTGGAGGCCACATTCATAGATGTTTGAATTATCTGAAATTATGACAAAAAATTATATTTAAATTATTTGTAACTATCGGATGCAGATATATGTGATTATAATGCGCAGAAAATGCAGTAAAATATTTTTTTTTCAAGCTTTCTATTCAGGTTCTTCTAACAATCTGGATCGTGAACTCTAACAAAAATATATTATAGGGCTATGTTCTTGAAACCTATTTAGAATTATTCATGGCATAATTCAAGTGATGTCGTGAGTAGATTATGACTCATAAACTGAGGTGAGGCCAATGGAAAAGATTAGCCAAAAAGACTCGAAAGCTATAACCATGGGCCGACCCTTCGCTCACTCAAAAATAAAATTCCATTTTAACCAAAAAGTTATTTAGAATTAATAAATAGCTTGCAAATAAAAATATATTGAACTTGCTGGCATTAAATTTGGACTTTGAGGAGGTAATGAAGGACCTGTTCGCAAGCTTCCGCGATTCATTACTTCTAGAAGGGTCTGATTGCAAACATCCTGGGGTAGGCTGTAGGCAGTGGAGTGGAGGGCCTGTTGGCAGGCAGTCCCGATTTTTTACTTCTGGAAGGGTCTGGATCCAAATGTCGCGATGGAGAATCTGATGGTCAGTTTTCTTTGGGGACAGATCCAACGGTTGACGTTTTGATGATACGCAGCGTGACTCTTTTGTGAGAAAACGCACGCATTTTAATATATTAGAGATCCGACATCATCGTAAAAGCACATCAATTATGCAGAACTTTCCTAGTTGGCATCTACACGTTCCGTATTGTTAATACTAGTCACATGCCCGTGCATTGCTACGAAGAAGTAAAAATCCAAACCTACTATTAATTTTTTTTGCATGAAAGAGCAAGGAACATCCCATTAGGATTATATATGATTGGTAGCAATCAAGTAATCAGACTGGTAAGCAAAGTAGCCCTGATTCTGTGTCAAAGGAAGCATTTCTTTTCCACCTTTGCCTATTCTCATAGCATTGTACCGTAATTATGGCAAGTGTAGACTTTTGTCTGCAACGTAAGTGTACTCAGATCTTGCTATCTTTCATCTAACTGTCATGCTAACATATATTCATTAACAAATTTGTATAACTACAATTTCGTACACCTTTTATCCATACACTTTTTATTGTTTTGCATTTGCACCACATGCTCTTTTTTTTTAAGGAATTTGCATCACATGCTTGAAAGCAAAAATGGAAAAGAAAAGAATTAAAGTCACGCTATTGGGCTTCCATTTTCGGCCCATTCAGCCCACCTATGCCCAACACCGCTTTTTAACCCTGCTGCTTGTCTTGTTTTCTTATATGATTTGCTAGTTTTCAGGGGACTGAGATTGAAGTGCTGGAACAAAGCAACTGTACTGTTCGAATAATTAGTTCTTTGGTGGGACAATTTTGTTTTCAAAGAACATTTTTTTGCACAAGTGAATGAATTTTTTGGGTGGTTCGATCAAAGTCCAACGACTGAAAAAAAGTGACTGAGAAATTAGCAAAATATCAGTCACCTAAGAAATATAGTCTTGAATTGGCGAGCACGAAGGCCGCCAAGTGGGTGGACGGCTAGGCACGGTCCCATTCAAGCATGGCTGGTTTCGCGTGGGTTGGCACGACACAGCCGTACGAAGTTCATTATCCACTTCTCAACCTGTTAATATTGAAATGGTGAAAATGGAGGGAAAACGAGTGAAGTGGGACTTCAAATTCATGACCTTCATACTCCCTCTGTTCCAAATTATAAGTCGTTTGACTTTTTTGACCTCAAGTTTGACCGTTCGTCTTATTCAAAAAATTTGTGCAAACATAGTTAAATTTAAGTCATTCTCGAAGAACTTATATTATTAAAGCAAGCCACAACAAAAAATATGATATTTTGCATAATTTTTGAATAAGACGAGTGGTCAACCTTGAGGTTAAAAAAGTCAAACGACTTATAATTTGGAACGGAGGGAGTAGTAGAAAACACAAGCTTTACCACTGAAATTGTGTACAAGAGAAATATATAGTCCTTTGCTGTGTCGTGTCCCCGAAAAAGCTGCACTTCCGCCCGAAGCACGCCACACCATTATTTTAGGCCTAGGTGCGGCCTAGCCTAAAAAATCGGCCCAACTTTAATTGATATATAAAGTAAGTGAACTCTATGTTGGAGGTAGTGCTAGCCAAACAGACCGGGCCAAGCGGGCAGGCACGAAACCCGCAAAATTTGGCCTGGCCAGGCCTAGGTCGGCATGGCAAGAGGCTAAGGGCTGTGCTTGGGCCGAGGCCTCGGCCCGACGGGCGGCACGGGCATGGCCCGTTTAAGTCGCGGCACGTAAAAGCTCGTTAATGACCCATCTAAGCATAGTAGGTAGTATGAATATATTTCAAATTGTTATCTTTACCATACTTAAAAACGCGAGTTGGTGGTGGTCGTGGTCGTTGGTTGCCGTGCCGCCCGCCTCTAGGCTCCAGCCTTTATGCGCCGACAGGTGGGCCAGCAGCAAGAGAAGCGCATCGACTCCGCTCGGTTTGCAGCTTGCCCGTCGGTCTTCGGAGAAAAAAAAGGGAAAAATCGCCTCCTCTCCCGCACGCCTCCGCTCCCCTCTCGATTCTATCAGCTCTTTGCCGTCCTCGCCCCTGACCGCGCCGCGAGGTCCTCTTGCGCTGCACGGTGCACGGCGTCGAGGTGTCCCTCGGCGTCCCATCTCCCACGACCTCTCAATGAGAAAAAGAAACACAGTGATGCTTGATCCTTGCCTCCGCGGCCTGGGATCGCGGTGAATCCGACTCCAGATCGTGTCTTCACGGAGGATCGATCGAGGGAAGGGGATGAAGAAGATGGCGCCGGATTCTGTCCAACCTCGCTGCTGTCCCTCTTCGGTAGTTCACCGGCTTCCGCCCCTCCGTTGGGCAAGCGGACGGGGAGGGCGGTCGAATCCCCTTGTCCCCGTCGCTCAGATGCACACTAGACGACATGGACGTGGCAGCGACGGAAGATTCTAGAAGGTACTAAGCTCTGCCTCCGCTGGGCCTTCCAATCCCATCCGGTGCTCCCGCTCCCAAGTTCAATTTTTCTTACACCAAAATTCGAACCGCTGCGCGCTCTAGGCGAACGGCTGCTTGCTGGCCACGCCCTCATGTTACAGCACAAGAAGCCACTCGCTAGAGGTGGGATAGTGAGAGCTGGGATTCAGTGACCGACTCTCTCATCCAAGTAAGGATCAATGTACGGTTTATATGCATTTACAGATATTGGCTTCCTGAGAACATAACGTTGACTGAAGATTCATGAATTCCTTGGTGAGAGTAAAGTAGGTTTGAAAGATTTGAATCTAAAATTGTGACCTCACATGGAGAAATGTCTGATTAAGCTACAGACTGCATTAACAGCCATACATTGTGTTAGCATTAGAAAAAAAATGCATAATAATCTGCATTTCAGACCAGTGATTCTTTGGGAAGTGATATGGCCTGAAGTTCGTTCATTCTGTTACCTGTATATATGCAATGTTAACTCATATTGTTATCTTGCTATAGCCTGTGCAGTGGAGGGCCTTTTCTGTTAACACAAATTAGTATTCTGAGGCTGAGCTTCTTTTATTTGGACTTCTTGCTTCAGCGTACTTTTGTATTTTCTGTGTCTGCATCACATGCAAAGTAGCATTTTATTATTTCTTTGGTGTGACGCTCCAGGTGTCTCTTTCTGCTTTACACAGTCATAGTAACTAAATTTGGTTTGTGGTGGTGAGAATATAAAATTTTGAGCTCACACATTTGTTCAAATTGAATTTAAACCAAATTGAGGGCTAATTTGTGAAGCAAGTTCAAATTTTGCTATGCAACTCAGAGTCATGAAAAATATATGTGGTAGAAGTCAGTGAGATCAAAATCTAGCCAAAAATTCAGAAATCTTTTCCTTTGGGAAGTCCTCCAAATAAATCTTGCAAGTTTAAATTTTAAACATTTTATTTGAATTTCAAATTCGAAATTCTGCAAGATTCTGGGCAAATGGACTGAACATCTGTCCTCTACACGTGTCACTCAAGTCTCATGCAAAATTTGAGAATTTCTGGAGGCCTGTAACCATTTTAGTTTGATTTTACAAGAGAGAGAACAGTAATTCGTGAAAAAGAGAAATCTGCAGAACCCACTCGTCAGCTCTCTCTCTCTCCCTTCTTCTCTCTTCATCGGCTCTTCCCCAAGCGTGCATGGCAGCCAGCTGCCCTCCCACCACTCCAGCTCACCCTCACTCCGTCAGAGATCAAACTAGTCCCCGGCCTCTCCTCTCTCTTCCTCCTCGCTCACTTCGCCGTTTTCTCGCCCTCTCCGCCTCACATTTCGCCATCTGACCGCCATGGCCGCCATAACCTGAAGCACCTCACCTAGCCGCCGCCAGCTCACTCCATCGCAGTCTGAGAAAAGACCATCCCCAGACGCAGCTTCACTCCTCTATATTTCTGAAGAACAGGAACATCAATCCGTGCAACTAGCTGAGAGTAATTGAAGAAAAACTTCGACGACATCGCCGACGACCAACCTCGGCTTCACCGCGAAATTCGTCCTTCACAGTGAGCCTCGATCTCTCATTCCTCCTTAAACGGATGCGTCGACTCTCTGGAGACTCTTTCTGACCCTTTTTACCATTGGATTCTCCGACGAGGTCGCCGGGATTTCACTTTTCCCCAACCCTCGTCGTCGGCCGCCATCCACCGCGACGACCACCACCACTCTCCGGACCTCTTCCTCGACGACATCACCGATCCCGAGTTTCTCCAAGACGAAGTGAACATTCCGGACCAAGAAGAACTCGTCCTCGTCGACCATAGCGAGCTCGCGACGTCGCCGATCATCTTCATTTCGTCACCACTCGCCGCCCGCCATCTTCCGGTGAGCTCTTCCCCTCGAGGACCCCTCCGCTGAGTCCACCTCGACGAGCTCATCATTTTGAGTCACCTCTCTGATTCCCCTCGATGCCGTTTACCCTGCTCCGGCAAAGCGCCGCCCATCTCCGGCCGCCGTGCTGTACGCGCGCCTGTGCAAAAAACGACGATGGCAGTTTCGTAAATATGTTGCAACTTTCTCAGAACATGAATAAACTTTAAAAATCGATATCTGGAGTTCTAGATGTCCAAAAATTGCAAAATAAATTTTGTTGGATTCCTCATGAGTAGATCTATCCACTGGTTAGCAAGTTGATCAACGTTTCTGCATGTTTTGCCCTGTACATATTTTAGAAGCTAAACACTATTTATTTCATATTAAATCATCTGCTCATGTGACAAATGCAAACTAAGTCTTGTTAGAATACTCTTGTTCTGCTCAGTCCACTGGTGTACTTCATACCCCTTGTTTCTTCATGTAGAATTAACTAAGGCTGTTTCTTTGTTAAGCTTGTTTAAATTACTATAATTAATTTGTTGCTCCGTAAATCTTGAACTCTGTTTTCTGTCATGATCAGTTTTGCTTCTGAGAATTTTATAGGATTTATTTTCTGCTGTCACCTTGTTCTAGTGATGAAAATAAATCTACTAGGGATAAAATCTTGAAAATTGGGCACATGTTATGTTTTTGCATGCTTATACCATCAGTAGGTCACCCATGTACAGAATGTCCAGAGAAGAATTTACTTTGATTTTCTTTGGTTCTTTGATGATAAAGTGATTAGATAAGTAATTAGAGTCTATGAAGGAAATACTTCAGATCAATTTTATTCTAAATTTCCAACTTCAGTTCAGAACTGAAACCATCAATTTGAATCTGAAACCAAGTCAGTCGCATTGCATATACATATTGATTTGAGTTTCTTTGCATTCTTTCCATTGACATATCATTACTTTGATAGGAAACGAAAATCAAGAAGTTGGAGAGGATTTTCAGCAGGATATCTCCACTCAGGAAATTTGCAGCAACTTAGTTGGTGAAGCTCAAGGCAAGCCCCGGTGCATCCCGCTCGTTCAACAAATTCTTGTTTCTAGAAATAATGATGCTAGTGTGTCTAGGATGGATGTGCACTTAAGTTTATAGGAATTGGATGGAACCTACCTGCATTGCTGCCCAAAAGAGCCTATGTTCAGTTTGTGTTGACTTGATAGATCGATAGTTTTGCTATGCTTAAGTCTACATAACTAGTCTCGACAAGTTTCCGCTCTTTTGTCAATGAAATGTGATCATTAAAGATGAAGATAATCGAATGAGTTTATGTACTTGTTGAGACCGGACGGGGAATGTTGAGTAGGATGGATTGGGAAGGCTGGGCCTTCACTGTGGTAGCCCCGTCTGTGTCGATTAAGGACCGTCTCGATGTTGGCCCCTTGATCAAGCATTGAACAGTACCGAGGGCATACTAGTGATAATGAGCACTAGGAAATTGATGTAGCATATATGGTGGCATCGTTGTACGGCACCCGGTACACTGGTCGAAAGACGCGCTGGGCGCAGTTGGGCAGGTCTAGGCCACTACGCGCTGCTGGTAGGACGGCTGCCCAACTCCGTGAGACTGGACCCGGACTTGGTGTTACTGTTTTGTGAAAGGTTGCCGTATATGACCTTCGGTGGTGCATATACGTCGTGTACCTCGGTTTTCCCCAGCTGGTGTAAATTGATTGCAATCGCTGTTCCTCGCAGAAATGAGTACCGCTTGTGAATTGAGCCTTCACGTAGCACACATTACTTGATGATGATGTACTGTTGGCTATCATGATGAATTACTGCTATTATTGCTCCCATATTTGTTGTTCATATATGATATGTTAAATTGCCTGTTTACTGTTATTCTCACTTATGTCACTGTTTAAAGAAGATAAAAACTTGGCTGATTATGTAGAAAGAAATATTTTGCTTAAGTGCGAATCATTTTAAATTCAGCCAGCCTATGTAAACCTTTCATGTCTAGGTGTCATTTGACGGCTAAGACTTGATGAGTAATTAGTACTCAGGCTTTGAGCTTTGTGGTTTTCAGGTAATACAGATGTTGATTTGCCTGAAGGTGTTCTCCCCTGGGATGTGCATGTCCCAGCAGGTTGGACTGTCCACTGGAAGTCTGATCAGCAGCCGCAGTGATGTGCTTGTTGCTAGAGTGATGACCTGGTTGGGCTCGGGTTATTACTAATGCTATACCGTCGAGAGTTAGAAATAGCTCTCGTTTATCTTTCTCGTTTTTCAAACTTATCGCTTTCGCTTCCACTAAACTAATACTTCTGCTGCACTCTGATGATAACTTGTAATAATGATGTAAGATATGCAGCGAGTGCTTGTATTATCTCGTGTCTGCTTAAACAGCACCGTAGGACAAAGATTCTGTGGATCGGACTGTTAGATTTGGTGCTGACAAGTTACATATAAGGTGTCCTTACAGAGCCGCAAATGTTTTTATGATTTCAGGAATTGTGAAGTGCTTGATGTTACATTGTGTGGAGAGTGGAGTTGATTCTGAGTCCAACCTGGAGGCGTAACATAAGAGCTTGATTGTAAAGTTAGTTTGCCCTTTTGGATGACTTCATATTAAGATATTTCATCTGTAGCAGGAGGAATTGATGTGTCCTTATAGTTATCTATAATAATATCTATATAAGTCATACCTACTAACTACAATTACTTTTCTAAAGCTGCATTCTCATGAAGCTACGTCACCTGTAAAACCCATACCATTTGATCACCAACATACAGTTAATCATGTCCGTCCGTCACTGACCTCCACCGAAAGTTGAAACTGTCAGCCTGCCCCTAATGCCTCCACTGACGCTACATTGACCCAACCACATTACACCATCCACGACTAATGGCCGTAACTCCGTTTTTTTCTTTTATTCACCGTGCATTCAACTACCTAATTAAAAAGAAGAAACTTCCTGACAAGCCATCTTCTCTATCCAAAACTGACGTCCACCAAACAATCAAGAACGCGATTAAATGGCACTAATTAAAACTCAGCAATTACTCTGCCATTTAGAAACTTCTCTCGATCAGGCTGCATAGAAAAGTACTGACACTATCTTTCCCATTCTCTACTGCCTATGAGTACAATCCTTAAGTAACATTGCTCTCCACAAACCAATACATGGGTTATCACCCTTTTACTTCCCACTCACAACATTTCGTATTCTCATCTTTATATATTGTGCTCCATAGTGATGGAATAGAAAGGTACAAAAGCACAAGAAGGTGAGGTCCATTTGGGTGGTCGTTTGCATGTCACATTCTTTTTATCATTTTTTCTTTTTGGCATCTTTAAAAGTACCCATTGTTTTCTGTTTATATTCTCAGACAATATTTTGGTTCAGCTCTCATCCATATGACAAGCATTCGCTTTTTGCATAGACTTCAGGTAACCTTCCTATGCTGCCATCTATTATTCGTTTCAAATAGATATTTTCCTTCTTTTCTTTGCAAAACTCTCACACTGTTTTTATTCCTGCAATAAACAGGTGCTCTCAGAAGATATACAATCCTGAATTCCATATTACCGTAAGCTGGATGCCACAGATTTTAGCCATAGTCTAAAGCTGAAAGCGCATAGCTTCCGCGAGCGCACGGCGTTTTGGCTCACGTGGAACTTTCACAGTGCGGCACGTGTTTTTGAGGTGGTGTGGCGTTCTCACAATCACCGCGTCTGCTTCACCGCGACCTGCAGATGGCCCGCACGCGGTCGCTCCTTTGGCTTTCGTGCCTTGCGGTTGGCTCATTTTTTATAGTACGTTTTTGGCCTACCTCAGCTGATGTCTGGCCGTCTTATGTCTGCTTTGTCCTTGCTTGGACCTGACAGCTTGATGGTTTGTGGCCTGTGCGTGTTTTCTGTTTGGCATACATGAGCTATTTGCTTGACCACAGGCCGGCATGCGTGAGAGAGAGCAGGTGCAAAGAATCTTGAGAGAAAGAGAGAAAAGAAATAAAAAATCGGAAGAGAGAGAGGCCATGGGACCGAGATTTTTCTAGATTGTGTCAGGAGGAAGTCATGCTGCTAATTTTATATACTTCTGAAAGTTGATCAATGAAGCCTCTCTGGTAGCATATACGCCCTGTCACTTTCTTTATCGTTAATTCAACCAGTGTTATTTGTCTTAGCTTTCTATTAACATTAAAGTGCGCCGAGACAAATTTATGTTGTTGCTTAAACTAGTAACCTTGAATTATTACAACATAGAATGCCCGCTGCAATGGCCAGGGAGTCCCGTTTGCAATTGTTCTTCTGAACTTAATCTCCTTCGGAAAGCCCGCCCTTTAAAGTTTTCTTTTTGGGGGGTGTTGCAGTACTAATTCCTAAAAATGAGACGAGCACGGGAAGACTGGCTCTTTTCGCCCGATCCAGGGCTCATCATCCTTATACTTTGTACTTCATTTTGCGTTTCTTTTTCTTTTTCCTTATCCTTATACTTTGTACTTCATCATCCTTATATAATAAGAGATAAGAGATAAGAGATTAGGTATGGATTGACCTAATCTCTTATCTCTTATTATATTCCCAATGCCGTCGCGTTCGTCCACGTCAGCTGAAAAGTTACAGCCGTCAAAAATAAATCTAGCGGCAGATAACGTGATATCGTGTGGTTCTCTCGATGTGATTGGGACTCTGGAGACTTCCCGCGTCTGCCTTGTCTGCTCGCCGGGGTGGCCTGCTTCCGGTCCTCCTTCCACCTCTTCTTCTCCACGCATCCTTCCTGCCTCGGGTCTGCCACCCGCATGTCGCCGCTGCCTCGGGTGCCCCCATCCTTGCGTCTTCTGTGCCTGTCTCCCGCATGGTGCCGCATAGCGGCGAGATTAATCCGGCGACAGCAACGGCAGAGGGAAGGGCATCATCGATGTGATGCTCAAGCCTCAGGGTACATAACAAGGATTGATACAAACTGTCTTGGATCACGATCAAGGAGGGGTGGCTGCTGAGTAGCGTGTAAATATGCGTATGGGATCTTGCATTCTTGTCAGTTCCGGCTGGAAGTGGAGCTCCTGTTTTGGATGCGCAGCAGGTGTTTGAGGTAATGTCCTATTGCCTCCCCTTGCTATTTTTTTTCTTCAGTTTTTTTTTTTTGTTCACATCATTATCACTGGTTATTGGAAAGTGATGACTGACGAGATATATTTTTAAGGAAACACTGACCTTAGCTGCAGGTGGAGTAAAAGCAGAGCATGTTTGATAGTATCATTGATGGTTATGCTGGACCGATTGGTTACCAAGCAGGATTTTGTTCTCCTTGCCATTGTCACAGCTTCTCTCTTCTTCCTTTTCATTTGGTTTGTGGTCTGTGCTGCACATATAAGGTTTTGTACATGGACTAATCAGTAGAACAGAGCAAATATTTGTATCTGTCCCTATAGTTCCGTTTCAGGTAAATTTCTTTGTTCTATCTGCCCCTGATATATGAAAATGATAGGATAAAATTGCATCAATGTTTACAGTAGGATGTTCCTGTCTCCAGTTGTATACTTCGCAATCTGCATAGTTTCTTAGTAGCTTACATTCCTGATATTAATATTCAGTAAATATGATCTGACAATTTTCTTTTATGTTGTTAAGGCAAGAGAACATCTCTGGTGTTACCACCCCTTAGGGTGTTACCGTGTTACCGATCACTGTAGCGTCTCAAATATGGAACGAAAAATTGCAACAAAAATATGAATGGATTGCTCATGCAACGATCTACAATTCATATTTTTGGTTGAGGTGCAACCGAAGCTCGTACAAGAAGATACAAAAAAGAGAAATCAGACATTGAATAGTAACGGGTTGCGGGTTCGTGATGAACAGTTGCAACCCGCACTATTCACAGTCTGATTTCTCTTTTTTGTATCTTCTTGTACGAGCTTCGGTTGCACCTCAACCAAAAATATGAATTGTAGATCATTGCATGAGCTATCTATTCATATTTTTGTTACAATTTTTCGTTGCATATTTGAGGCGTTATTGAAGTTGGTAACACGGTAACACACGAACCCGCGGTAACACCAGAGATATTCTCGTTAAGGCATATGTAAGCAGAAAATACCATTGAAACAGTAATTGATTTGTGAAGCAATGAATGCCAATGCATAAAAGATTTTTATAATTCACATTTTTAAGCTGAAAGAAGGAAGGGGGTAGAAGAAGTATCCAAAATCGAAGGAAAAATCATTGTTGATGGTCCAAGACCATATATGTTGATAGACTCCCTTTTATTTGTTGAGTAAATAGGTGCTCAAAAAGACCAGAGCTATACTTAATAGTAAAATATCATGAAAAGCCAATACGTGAGGGCGTTTAGCATTCAGGTCAAATAGCTCTGATATTTGGCATGTGTCACCTCAATATGTGATACTTTTGATAAGACTCTAGATCCTCCGCAGGTTGAACCTCGAGATGCACTAAAGAAGAAAAGAAACAAGGGCTACATCTAATTTGAGGGTTACATTTGTTTTTACAATCGGTAGTCATTTTTCTTGTATTTCTACGCTCGAGTAACAGAGAACTGTTAATTTCTTTACCCTAACAAGGATGCTCTTATTAGGACCCTGAACTTCCAATGAAAAGAACAGGACAACGATTTTCTTCCGAGAGATTTCACCTTGGTTGAATGTCCTATCGTGAATTGTTAGAATAAATAAAACGGGGAAATGAGTACATTTTGCTTCAGTTGGTACATAGGTTTTTGATTTTAATATAACTAAACCACTTGTTTCATTGTCTTTGTTTAACTACAAAACGTATGAGTAGTTTGAGTAAATTCAGTACATCACGTTGGAACCAAAAAGAAGAAGTATTTGGAAAGCAATATTGCAGCTAATATTTTCTTATTCATTGCTACATGAGGTTTCTGCTGTCATGGTAGTAAGGGTTTCAGCTAAATGACACTTAAACATTCAATCATCAGCCATGGAGCTTCAACATTGTGGGGGCAGGCGCAGCAAGGCTGCGCCATCTTTCTAGTGCAATATCATATAATTGTGTAATGAGAGAGAGAAACTACAGTTGGAGCCGTCTGAGTATTGGAAATGAAACTATAATTTTGGTTAAAGTAAATGAAAATGTTGTAAACATATTTATCTCTGTTGGTGAATTTTATTGTCCGTGGCAACGCACGGGCATACAACTAGTGCACACAAGAAAGGAACTTGTTCCGGTGGTAAAACTCTTCACTCTAATGCATAAGGTCCTTGGTTCAAATCTCATCCCCCAAATATTCCACTCATTTTACTCCATATTTAGACTAATGGGTCAAACGGGCTGACATGTTATAATGGGTTTACGTGCCTAATTGGCCGGCGCGGCACGGTTATATAATTTCGTGCCGTGCCATAGCCCTGAAGCTGAGCCCGTGGTCTGGCATGGTACGGCCCGTTACTCAGAGCATGTCATGCCGGGCCGAAGCTAAATGGGCCATGCCTTTTCAAACTTAGGCCGTGCCGGGCCGGGCCGCTTGTTTGGCCTCCACTAGTTGGAGGTCCACTGAAATATAAGACTAGATGGTGAAGCAATCAGTTGGTGTACCAATCATGAAACGATGAATTTAAAGGTTGTATTATAAAATTACATTTTTTTTGTTATGAGCAATGTTTTACAAAACTGCATATGTAAGGTGTATAAGTAACAAAAGGCATATAATTTAAACGAGAAAACTTCACGTACAGTGCTATTAATACTGGTAGCACTTCGACGGATGCACAAAAGAATGGCAGCTAAAATATGAATGGATAGTGCAACTTTTAAGATGTAACAGATATTTGCGCAGAGAGTAACAAAATAGAGAAATCATATTGTGAATGGAGTACGTCGGCGGATTACAACCGTTTATCTCAGACCCACAATTGGTTAGTTTTTACAAGCTGTTTTTTTTTCCTTTTTCCCATAAGTATATATCTCAAATTTTTTGCAAAATGAAAGATGACGATATTCATAATGTAGTTATATTTTTTTTTTGGCGTTAGTTAAGGTGCTACTGACCCGAAGATAAGGAGCGCGTTAGCATGGAACCCACGCGAGCACAGGAAGAGTTCTCTATGTTATACAGGGGGTGTTCGTTTCTCTAGGCCTAAAGGTCACATCAAAACTAATCTTGTTATTTAGATGTTTTAAATAAGTCTAATTAAAAAACTAACTGCAGAACCTTGTACTAATTTGCGAGACGAATCTAACAAGGGTAATTAAGCCGTGATTAGACGATAGTTACTGTAGCATCACTGTAGTGAAACATAGATTAATTAGGCTCATTAGATTTGTCTCGTAAATTAGCCCACATCTGTAAAAAGGTTTTGTAATTAAACTTATTTAAGACGCTTAAATAGAAAGATTAGTTTTGATGTGACCTCTAGGCCTAAATTGCCGAACAGGCACACAGTCTAAATGTGTATTTGTGAATTGTGATACAGGTATTTTGTAAATTTATAGTGTTACTATTTACTGCTCGCAATGTGTAATCTTATAATTTGACACATGCTAAGTTTGCATTTTTAATACCACTCTTTAAATCTTATTTAATAGTTTTTTTAAAAAAATTCTGTACTTCATGAACGTTACTCCCCGTAGACGAGTCAATTCAGCTCTTGCATCCGTCTCATCGTCCCTCATTCGTTAATGCATAAGTGAACAGTTCACGCTCCGTTTTTCACACTAATAGGTAATAATGCACGCAAAGGTCGCTTTCCTCGTCCTCCTCGCCGGCCACCTCGCCGCCGGCGAGCCCACATCAACCACGACCCTCACAGCTACCCCGGCGACGCTGACCAAGTCCTCCCCCTCCATCACCATCGGGTGGTCCAACCTCCCCTCCCCAAATCCACTCGACTACGTCGCCGTCTACTCCCCGCCGGACTCCGGCGACCTCGACTACCTCGGCTTCCTCTTCCTCAACGCCTCCGCCTCCTGGGCCACTGGCGCCGGCAGCCTAACGCTCCTGCGCCTCCCAGACCTTCGCGCGCCCTACCAGTTCCGCCTCTTCCGGTGGCCGCCTGGCGAGCGGTCCAAGAACCCACGCGTTGACCAGGACGGCGACCCGCTCCCCGACGCGAGCCACCGCGCCGCCGTCTCGGGAAATGTCTCCTACGAGGGCGCTGGCGCCCGGCCGGCGCAGCTGCACCTGGCGTTCACCGATGAGGTGGATCAGATGCGGGTCCTGTTCGTGTGCGGCGACGCCGGGAGCAGGTCCGTGAGGTACGGCCTCGCCGGCCAGCACGAGGAGGAGTGGGAGGAGGTGCCGACGGAGGTGAGGACCTACGAGCAGCGGCAGATGTGCGACTACCCGGCGAACGACAGCGTCGGGTGGCGGCACCCCGGGTTCATCTTCGACGGCGTCATGAAGGGGCTGCACCCAGGGAGAAAGTGCTCCTACAAGGTAAATACTTGCTTGAATTCTGTAACCATTGGCTTCTAGTAATTTGGTTGATTGTGAATTTGTGATGTTTTGACTGCTAGTGCTAAATTTGTGCGTAAACTGTGATCTTAGAGCACTATAGTCATTCACTACAATGGTACTCATGTCATGCCTTTTAGTTTTGTAAGAATGGAAGAAACTGATATGGAAGATAGAACATCAACTGTATGTATCGTAATTCGTAAACAAAATGGGTCATGAAACATAGTAGCAAAAATACTTTTGGAGCAAAGGTGAATACTCTGTTCCATGAGGAGCATGGATGTTGCATGGATCTTTTTAATCTGTTAAGCTCATCACACTTCTGTCATGTCTAGTATGTTGTTCGTTATGAGGTAACAACAATTGAGTCACTGACACTGTTGTTGCTGCCAGTAGTCAATCTTCCGAAATCAGTAAATAAAACACAGACGGCTCACTACAAATGTATAAACCATTCAAAGTCAAATGAAAGTACTCATCGACATAAGTCATGATAAGTAATAAATCAGAGTCTCGCAAAAATAACAGCAACTGTGTTACCGGATATGTTTGAGCAGATTTTAAAATTGTTGTTGCAAATTGATTTACACTCTCCTGTACTACACGTGTCAGAATATCTGAACTCTACACTGAAACTTTTTTATCCGAATTCTTAGGATAGGAACATGATAAAAAAAATGAGGCAACAGTGAGAGACTAAGAACTATCAATAATTAATCAGCTCTGTACAGTTCAAAGTTAAAATTAGGTAATAGTACACCCATCCACATGTATAAGGATTTCCGGGTTTGTCCTAAGTCAAAATTTTGTTACTCTGATTAAAAATAAATAAATCAACGAATACATAAAGATTGAGAATACAAAAGCGGTATTACTAGATTCATTGTGAAACGAGCTATCATAATATGAAACTGTTTTTAAAATGACTTATTATAGATATTTTTGGTCAATGTTCAAAATGTTTGACTTAGGACAAACCCAGAAATCCTTGTGTTTATGGACAGAGAGTGTAAGTGGAACTGTCTAAAGCAGCCTTAAATATCATTCCCCAAGCTGTTTCCAAATACTGAAGAAGATAGAGCAAATCAGAATACAGTAGGTGTCTCGTCTTCAGGGTCAATAATACTGCCTCCTTTGTATCAGAGGACACCTGACAAAGAGCTTGGTTTACATTAAGCATTTTATCTAGCGTATTTTTTGCCTGCAACTGGTGGAAGCATGCAACATGAACATACCTGTAGGTAGTGAAAAAGCTGAAGCTAATGGGAAAATTAATGTGTAAGCTAAAACAGACATTCAAGAGATCTGAAGTCAAAATTGAGCTAAAACAGACAGCCACGAGATCTAAATCAACATAGTGCCATGGTGCAAAAGGGATATGCACAGCATCGATATAAAGCTACAGATATGAAGAGAAGGATATAAGGAAAGCTGTAAAGGTCATGCTGCAAATGTAAATAGTATTATTGAAATGGTGAGGAGTTATAGTTTCAGGTCAAATAGAGCAATCATTTCAAAAATCACACATAAATCAACCTTTTGTTTTTTCAAAATGCCTTTCTAGATCGTCTATCCAGCTGCATAGCGAGTTCTCAGTTAAAGAGTGTGCTTTAATAAAATTGTAGTTACTGAACACTGATCATGGTTTATTGCACATTGACTTGCTAAGTGATTTGTGCTGAAATGTGGAGCTCCCATTGCTAGCAGTGTTCATCAAAGCATGGATGCAGAGGTATCGAAGCCTTTGAAATGAGGAGCCTCCTCAGGTACTCACAGGCCATCTGCACATAACTGGAGAGGAGTGGGAATCTATCAGCTCGGTATTAGTATTAAAGAATAGGAAGCTATCTGCAGATAGCATTTGTTATTATGTCAATCTGAGCGTATTTTAGGTCAGTTCCAGAAAGTCAACATGAACAATGTCAGGTTTAGAATTTTTGAAGGTCATGAGCACTGCCTGGCTACCTGCTACAGGTTGTGAACAATTAGTTAGCAGCCCATTGTTAAATTGAAGGAGCTAAATGCATGCAAATAGTGTAACGATAAATTATATTTCAGATATGATTAACGTGTAATACTGAATAAGTAAGGTTAATTCCATGTATTACCAAGATTAGTGTTAGCATGAACTATGCCGGAATTGATTATATTAGATACGTCATTGTGAGGACTTTTTGTCAGAGGGCTGAAACGGAGACTTTTATGATAGATTCTATGCAACTGGTAGCAAGAGTGATAAATAGGGCCAATTCGTCTAAACTTTGACAAGTTTAGTCGTGCCTTACCCCAACCGTGCATGTAGAGTGTAAGACAAACATACATTGTGGTCATATCTGACTGCATTGACAGTTGAAGCAGTAATGAATTGACAATATCAACAATTTAGAAATTTATTCTACAAATATATGATAAATGTAAATAGCACAGCCGAGATAAGTTTATGTGCAAGAAAAGTATTTAGGAACATCGAAAATGAAGAGCTGATGGCAACAACTTTTACATTAGCATGGAGCCTTTGCAGGCGCTCTTCAGGTGTGTCTTAATGCTGTCCAAGTCGTGTGGTATTGTCCTTTACAGACCATAGGCGTTGGGCGGTTGGGCACTGGCATTTCGTCGAACAGGTTCAGAGAGGAGAAATCGATGGCGGCAGCTGTTGGGTGTCAGCCTGAGGGCTTCACACGAGGCGTAATTGTTAGGAGAGGCGGAGGTGGAGCGAGCTAGACACGTGAACAATAACGAAGACTCGATTCCAGGCTATAGTCTAATTTGCTAATTACTATCTAAGGCTTTGAATTCATTCGTACTTTGATTGGAATGTTGCCATGCTAATTGATGATATGGAATGAGATCAGCTCATGAATCTTCATGATTTATAATAGAATAGATTCTCAGAATGAATCTGGGTGGCGATTTGGACTGGGTCTGCTTATGCCATTGTTGGAGGCGAATTTTGGGTTCACTTCAGATTTGTACTAAAATATGTGAGGATATGAATCCCAATAGTGTCAATGTGCCCTTGGTGAACATCAAATTCCAGTTTATAGTCTCAATGAAAACAAACAGAGACATGAAATCTGTCATTCTATTTGGGAGCACTTCAGTTTGATAATCTAGCATAGAATGCTTGTTCCTTGTATAAGGTAGAAGAATGATTTGGTTTTTTGCGCTATTATTAGGAAATCCCTGTAAATATTGCCTCACAATCTAGCATAGAAGATCTTTGCTCTTTGAATTTAGACAAGAATTAGATCTTTGCTTATTACAGGTAATCTAGTAAGGGAAAAGGGGCTTATTTAGACTTTAGTTAAGTATAATATGGATGACAAAATGTATGTCAGCAGGTTGCAAATTATTGCCTTTCCAGTAAGTCCTTGATATAAAGCAAACACCAATTTGAAATAGATGTCGCAGTTAATATCTACAGACAATGACTTCTAGCTAACAATTATTGTTAATAGTTCAACTTTTAACAAATCTTTCACCAGCATTTTATACAAATATTCCTTTTTGCAGTTTCACCTAATCTTTTGAAATCTTAACTATTTTTGATAGGTTGGTAGTAACTCTGGGGGTTGGAGTGAGACACATAGCTTCATTTCACGTGACATTGAGGCCAATGAGACTATCGCATTCCTCTTCGGTGATTTGGGCACTTATATTCCTTATAATACTTACTTCCGAACACCAGAAGAAAGTTTGTTGACCATCAAATGGATCCTTCGTGATCTTGAAACCCTAGGGGACAGACCTGCATTCATTTCACATATTGGTGACATCAGCTACGCAAGAGGCTATTCATGGTTATGGGATAATTTCTTCGAACAGATCGAACCTATAGCATCAAATACTCCATACCATGTCTGCATTGGAAATCACGAGTATGACTGGCCTTTGCAACCCTGGAAACCTTCTTGGGCTCCTAACATCTACAATGGCAAGGATGGTGGTGGGGAATGTGGGGTACCATACAGCATCAAATTCAGAATGCCTGGAAATTCTTCTTTCCCTACTGGCACCCAAGCTCCTGATACCCAGAATCTCTACTACTCGTTTGATGCAGGTGTTGTTCATTTTGTCTACATGTCTACTGAAACTGATTTCACCCATGGCAGTGATCAATACAAGTTTATAAAAGATGATCTTGAGCGTGTCAACCGGAGTCGAACACCATTCATCGTGTTCCAAGGTCACCGGCCAATGTACACCTCGAGCAACGAGGTCAAGGACACAGCTCACAGGGAGCAGATGATTCAGCACCTGGAACCACTCTTCGTGAAGCACAACGTGACACTTGCTCTGTGGGGGCATATCCACAGGTACGAGAGATTTTGCCCCATGAAGAACTATCAATGCCTTAACACATCATCGAGCTTTGTGTACCCTGGTGCTCCTGCACATGTTGTGATTGGGATGGCTGGTCAGGACTACCAGCCAAGCTGGGAACCAAGGCGTGACCATCCAGATGTGCCCATCTTCCCTCAGCCAGAGAGCTCCATGTACCGTGTCGGTGAGTTCGGTTACACAAAACTTGTGGCCACAAGGAACAAGATGACGCTGATGTACATAGCGAACCATGATGGGCAAGTTCATGACATGGTTGAAATATTCTCACAAGAAGTCAATTATAGTACACCTGATAAGCTGGTTGGTGAGGTGCCACAAAATATGTTGTTTTATGTAGTAATCGCTGGAAGCTTGATGCTTGCATTACTGCTAGGATTTATTGCGGGATTTGCTATTAGAAAGAAGAGAGACTCTGCGCGGTGGACTCCTGTCAACAGTGAGGAATCCTAATTTTTGCACACGTTGAACTCTGTAATTTTCTTTTATAATTGTCCATGCATGATGATTCCCCCTTGTATATCGATGGGGATGGGAAGGTACAGTTTATCTGGACGCGTGATCTCTGTAACTTCTGTAATGTAAACTCTGTCGGATGACATGATATTTACACTGAAGTGGCAACATATTTTGAGTTGTAGTTCAACTGTTCATATCAGCGGTTGCTGAAGCGTCCGACGCTTGACAAGCAGTGAATCAGAATGGGCTTTCCTGGGGCGTTCGTGATGCTTAATTAAGCATGCTCCTAAAGCGTACAAAACTCATTTAAGCGTAACAGAATTTGTATTCCCGTTGTAGATTGGGACGCTTACATGAAGGCTCTTACGTTAAGCGCCATACAAGCAGTTTTGCATTGTACAAGGCCTAATACATCGCCAGATGTGAACACATGGTTCATCATGTCTTCTTATATGCACCATCCATCAAAATCCCTCGTTCTGTCAAAACATCAATTTTCTTGCAAGTTAAAACAATTAATAATTACAATGCCACCATCGGGCTTCGGTCCTTGGGAGCATGCCATGCCAGTAGAGAAGGATGGGGAAACACACTGACTGACTAGCGACTACCACACCCTCCTCTCCCTGACGAGCCCCTGCACCTCCTCCCAGAGCCCTCCCTTGACGACGCTGGCGAGCCCCAGCACGGCGGGGCTGCACGCCGCGACGCGCCACAGCCCGGCGCGCACCTCGTCGCGCAGCTGCTCGCGCTCCCACCCGCAGAAGCCGTCGAAGAACCGGAAGTCGCGGACGTCGACGACGCCGCGCTTGGCGAGCTCGGCGGCGCACCCGACGCTCTCACGCGTGCCGTAGTGCAGCCCCGGCATGACCTCCTCGAACAGCCCCGTCCGCGCCACCACGTCGCCGCGGCCGCCGCCCGCCGCCCGGGGCCCCAGCAGGAAGAAGCACTCCTCCAGCGGCCCGCCGAAGAAGAGCGGCCGGCCCGAGAAGGCGCCGGCGATGTCGGCGTCGTCGGCGAAGATGGACTCCGCCTCCTTGATGGACATGAGCGACGGCCGGTTCAGGATCACGCCCACGGGGCCCAGCACGCCGGCCGACAGGAGCAGGATCACCGTACGCTCGAAGATGTGCGAGCCGTCCAGCTTCTCCGTCGCGATCAGGAGGCACCCCTTCTCCGGCTCCACCAGCTGGTGCGCCCACTTGTCGCCGATCTTCACCGGCGGCGGCATCGCCGTCGCGGCCGGGTTCGCGCTCTTGGCGTGCTGCTCGTTGAAGAAGAGCTGCGCGCGGTACGACCGCCAGTCCCGGTCGATGGCCGGCGCCACGCCGTCCTCCGACGATGACCGGGGATTGTAGCTGCAACCTTTTTAGAGCAAGTAAAAAATGCATCGACCTGTTTAGCACCGTGGGTTGTACTACTACTGAGCAAGTCAGCAAGAACTCGCTTAGAGCTAGCTGCAGGAGATCACTCACAAGTGACTGAAGAGCTTGCGCGCCGGTTGCTGAAGAACAGATGAAGCTTGGGCTTGGTGACGGACGTCGTCGCCGTCCTCTTGGTCGGGGAGGGCTTGGACCTCAGGAAGCAGCAGGAAGTCTCCATTGCTACTTCTTGGAAGTTCAGGGATCACAAGGATTACAGGTCACAGTGTATAGCTAGGGGATCGAGAGCTGCCGGTAAATACTAGGACCAACGGATGGAGCCAGAGGCACCGGAGCTTCAGCGCCACAAGATTTCGAGCTTCAATCCGAGATGGATTATGGATATATTGCACTTTTCCGGATTCCAATCTGGACCAATGGCGACACGCCACGTGTGGTATGGCCCGAGGCACGAAACCCGGACCAGCAGTGGTAATGTGGCTCAGGAAGTACAACTACAAGTCATGTCCAGAACTCATGGCTTGGGAGGCTCGGCGGATGAGAATACACACGGTTGCTGCAAGTTGCTACGGTGATCGCCGGGGCCCCTGCTGCATGGAGCTTAGCTGCAACTTTGTCCCTTCTGTCTGTGCCAAGGCTTCTGAAGATGTGTGTTGCTGGGCGGCTCTGGGTCAAGAGAATTTTTCAGTCATAACAGAGCAACATGGGTCTGGCACAAATTCTAGAGGTTGAATTTCTATTTTGCAATTTTTGTGGTCTGTTGCTACACCGATGGCAATCCACATCAGCTGGGCTCTCTCTATCGCCACTCGCCAGATGAAGCAACTCAGGATTAGGGCGCTAGGTCACTTTGGTTATCAAGATCATCACAGTCGTTGGAAAGAGCCTGAAATGGTTGAGGCTGCAATCGTTTTCCTTCACTAGCTATGATGCGACTAGTTCAGCAGGATTGCAAAGGTCAGCATATACAGGATGCACCATGTGTGTACATGGCCCACCCATTTTAAATTCTTGATACAAAATTTCAGCTCGTGGCCTATGAAATAAATCTCAACTAAAAACAAAACAAAGATATGTACAATACAGAAGCCTCCAATTCACTAGCCACTGCCAAGACATGGGATAAGCAGTGTACTAATAGTACTAATAATAACACTAGAGTTAAGAAGCTAATCTTCCCGATGAGTTCTCTTTGTCATTGCAAGGGAAAAAAAAAGATCATGCAAGGGCACAACAGATCAAAGCTGATAATGTATCTATTACGTTTTGGTGAACAATAATTAAATTTTTAACATGAGAGAATAGATTGGTCACCGTAAACTGACATGATCTGAGAACTGGACAGAAGCAATCCAGTCATCAAGGTTATACAAGATGATAAACATTACAAACTAGCAGCAAAAGTTATGGGTAGAAGGCAAAGAAGTAACAGGAGAGAACTGATTTACATCTTGAAGCTACCACGCTAAAAAGAAACAACATTTGAAGAGGAGGAGCTCGTCACCATAAAACAAAAACAAATTGGTAACTGAGCTGAATTAGCAGCCTGATACTGGATTTTATTTCCACACAACCTCCAAAACCAAAGATAAAGACTAAACTTTCAAACAAAAAACAAATAGGTTGATTGAAATATAGAATCAAAGTATCAGATAAAGAACTACTGTCCAACACTCCAACTTTTAAAATTTGGCTCCTAATATAACTAGAAGTGTTTGATATATGTATCTGGACTAAAAGATGCTTCGAATAAAGAAATGGCTGTTAGATGGAGTAGCTGGGGTTGATTTAGCACTTCGACCAGTCATAAGCATAAAAGTTTGTGACACGAGTATCCATCCAAAGTGTGAATATCATTATATCTTCAGTACTTTTTTATATACATGTAACAGCGGTTAACAATGAAAACCAGAGACCATATTCTGTCAAACAGTTACAGTGAAGTTAAACGTAAAACGTTTATGCTCCGTGGATATTTTGAGCCTATTTTAGCTAATAGTATGGCTCTTTGCTTACTGGATGGTAAATATATATGCAGCAAATGCAATATTATGGCTCACCAGTTTAGCAACAGCATTTGTGATTTTGATTCATGACATGGGCTATAATTATCCAGTAAATTGTCAGCATTGGACCAAGATTCTGAGAAGGAAAAAACTGAGACAACACTGCTGTCAAATATCATTCCAACAAATACCATAAGGCTCTGACATTGGTCACTTCATAACTTCTAAACTTATTTACTGACTATTACTGATGTTGGTACACCACCATCGGATGAAATTTCATAGCAGTCTGAGAACTAAAAAGGTTACTCTGCCAATCAGAGGAAAATGTGCAGGAGCATTATTATAGATATCAGACTGCAGTGAGATCCAAGCTGCTCATAGGTAGGGCAGTGCATCAGGTTTCATCTGTTCCATCAATTCTGCTTTCTGATGACAGATCACAGATTTGTCCAGCAGTAATTCCTGACACATTTGGTTCATTGTTTGTGCTTCCAGAAACTGCATTGGCATTTTGTCCAGGATTTCTGATACTTGCACACTGACTAGCAGGTCTTCCAGTGTTCCTATTACCAAGAATTAGTAGCTTTTTGGCCTTATGCTTTTTCCCTCCAATATGGGCTCCGAAATTAAATTCAGTGACACAGTCAACCTTGCAAATTTTGCACCAAAAAGAAGGGACAGCATTTGGTCTGGGGCATTGTAGAATCTGTGAGGGAGACTGTGGAACTTTCAACTTTTTCTTTGTGGGATACCAATTTTGCGGTTGTCTCTGTATAGTAGCACAAGTGAAACTAGACTGCTGAGCAGACACGCTGCACTCAGGGGCAAGCTTTCTCTTAGAAATGTCAGGTATTGCGGTAATGACCTCCTCAAACTGAAAATATGTTCAATACAATTTAAAATGAGCATTTATATCCACAATAAAAAGCACAAAGACAGCTATCATGCTTTTGAAGCGCCTAACTAAAATTGTAACAAATATCTATAATTAAGGTCTAGTGAATGTTGCTAGCAAAAATATGGTCATCATTGAAACAGAACATTGCCCCTGAGTGTATGTCAAACTCAGAAGCTTACAGAACAGCCAGATAAGTATATGTCAATGAAAATCCATAACAATAACAATTGCATTCAATTTCGCATAATATAGAAAGCCGGAACTGGAATGCACTCTTTGTCCAACTATCCTTTGCCCATTTAATTACAATCAAAGCTCTGCCGTCCTATTTGTAAGTTTCTTTATGTTTTGTTCTTTTTTCCATCTGTTGGTTTCTTTGTTTTTTTAAAGAACAATTTGTTTCTTTATTTCTCGCTTCATATGATGAAGCACAGTCCTCCTGCACGTTTTAGAGAAAATGCATTCCAGAGATCCACCATGCTAACAATTTACTAGTTGCCTGCCACACTCCACAAACTGAATAATGATCTGAACGGTGTTATAAGAAAGTGACCTACAGAGCTTCCGCCTAATGCAATGGACCATGTCCTGAGCACTACTAGCAAGTTTTAGTTTCAAGTGTGGCGATTCAGAGGAAATAAGCGAAAATAAAAGCCGGACACTATTGCAACCTCGTCTTTGGGGTCTAACATGTAAACTTTTACTAGGCAGGGATATTTTTTCACATTCAGGTACGATGACTCAGTGACAAAATAAACTCTACTTTCAGACTGAACAAATTCAGGACCCATGGAAAAGCGACATTTCAAAATTGTAAAACTCTGCCACCGATCAGTGACCACATAATTCCAATTCCCCAAACAGAGCTTCAGAACTGTTAAAATACAAAACAATAAGGCGCACGAAGGACCTTACATTATGCGTTTCAGAGGCTCCACTGAGAGCAATCAGCAGATGTGGATGGGTCCTCTCCAATCTCTTGCGGTATTCCACCTCCCTCCTAAGAGCTTCCTCGAATGTGATAGTACGACAAGCCGATGAACTAGATCCCTGCATGCTTGATGCCAACCAACGACACCTACTTGCGAGACCCGATTCATTCGCTAACAAAGAATCCCTTCCTATGACTGGACCATCACACGATGATTGTCGTGATCCACAGCTTCCAGAACCAATAGTGTACGCCAATCTTAAAGGAGCCCTCCACGGCGGACCTGATACGGGGATCAGTTCAGGACACACACAAAATGTTCAGGACACACACACAAAAAAAGGGGGGAAATATGTAGAACAAAACGATCGACCCCTTCCAAGAAAGCAAGGTTCTCCTCACCAGCGAAGAAAGAAGTCAACCAATCCAGGTCCGGCAGGGTCTACTCTGCACGCCGGGGTGGGATGGCGAAGACGATGAGGAATTGGAAGGAAGAGATGGGGAGATGCTTTGCTTGATCTGGATTGGAGATTTGGAGAGTTGGGAAGGACCCCCAAGGAGAACGGGAACGGGAGGCACACAGTACTGAGAGAAAAAAAGGAATGGATCCCGTCCGTGGGCCGGGCCAGGCCTCCAGATAGAATCCATGGGCTCGCGTTATTTTCTATGGTGTTAATCAGTATATATTATCTCTGAAAAAATATACTCCCTCCGTTTCTAAATTGATGTCGTTGTTGACTTTTTGAATTACGTTTGATCGTTCGTCTTATTCAAAATATTAGCTCAAATATGCAAAACTAGCAAGGTTGCCCGCGCAAATTGCGCGGCTAGCTCTCTGTCTATACATTTTTCTTTTTTGCCTTGGGAAATTTAGTCCAGAGTGAATAATTTATAGTAAGATACCTCCATACTTTTTTTTATGATGAAAAATGTTGGGAGATAGTCTCATTTATCTCAAATATGTTGGGAGATAGTCTTATAATTGTAGGGTGATATTTTTTCATGTGTCTCATCAACAACTATCTTGATTGCTCTAATACTGTTTGATGGCTGAGCAGATGTACAGTTGCCAGCCTGCTATTGAGAGGGCCTAAACTATATCTTATAATATCCTGTTAGCTGATAAGAGATTGATGTACACATTATAGTGGTGAGTACAACATTTTCTTTCTAGGTGGCCACGAAGCTCAACACGTGCTTCCGCACTCAGGGCCTGTATGATTTGGCTTCGATGTGCTTTTGCCCTTGCATTGTAGCGGCACCGTAGAACCAAGGATCGGAGCCGGAGCCGGTGTAGCTAGAATTTTTTTGGCTCTGCCGGCTCCTAGTTGTTTTGCTGTTGATTTAGGTAGGAGAAAGAGAAAACTGCTTCCATTAACAGTGCTGATACAGAGGAGTTGAACCCGATAGGAGCCTAATCAAACACAGCCTTAGTATTTGGAATCTATATAAAGAATAGATGATATCTTAATGTGTTTTTTCTAAATGGTAGCTGAGATTGTAATCCGCGAATGTTATATTTGCACTTGAGTAACAAGCTGTCCATATTGATTGTTCCTCGCTTGTTCTGAATGTACATGTGTAGCAAACTTAATTATCTTTGACTTCACAACTTGTCGAGGCTCTAGCTCTTGATGTTTCCCGTTCGCATTCGTCTCGCTCGTCCTCCTTGCTTACACAATGGAGCTCCACAGCCAGTGCATGGTGTTGCACCACGCCAATGTGTCGTGGCATGGCGACTACTATTCCCTGATCAATCGGTGTGTGTGGCTTGCGCAGGCTTGCTTGTCAGTGGTGTTGCGTACTGTTTAAATATAAGTATTTTTGGGTTTGGTCAAAGTTAGCATTTTTTTTTTTCGAAAGAAAGTTATGAACATTCTTAATTTGACATAATACATATATGAATATATTATTATAAATATGAAAAATTAAATGTTAAGATATAGTTTGTTTCAATATTTTTTAGGACATCCTTAATTTTGGCATATATTTTGTCCACCGTCAATCTCATATGATTTTTTTATTATTCATAGTCAAAGTTACAAATGTTTGATTTTGGTCTAGCTCATAAATAGACCGTGAGTACAATGATTGCCAAGAAATGCCATGTCAACGTTGTTGTTCCTAATACCTCTCTGTCATGGCATGCCACCATTTTTGTCAGCAGTCGTTGAGCCACGGCCCAATGTAAGGCGACATCACATGTAAGTTGAGCTCGCGTCTTCCTTCCCCTAGGTGTCTGGGTCATTGAGAAGTAGAACTCTCTCGGTCCTGCTACAATCGAGAGAGGCAGAAAAAAATCGTCGATTGGCGGTTTTTCCCTCCTTTGATGGCCCACCGGGTGTCGGGAGGGGGCGGAGATCATGGTGTCCTCACTTACTGGTAGGGTAGGTTGTACTTTAAGTCCTAATTTGTCTAGGGTTATGTTTCCAAGCGTCACAGATGAGGCATGAGTGTCGCCATGGAATAAGTCCTTCCTGGTTTTTTCCTAGCTCGTAGGCACACCGCTCCGGGCGACGGAAAGCTTGTGGAGGTGGGGCTCCATGGAGGCAGCCCCTGAACAGGAATGGGTGGCCGGCTGGTGATATGATGTTGGCCTCTTAATTTAAGGATGGAGAAGAGGCTGTGAGATTCGCGGCATGATGGAAGATGGATCGAGCTCGAGCTTCCCTTGGTGGCGGTTGACATCTATGGCGAGCTCAGATCTAAGGTCCGGGGAGCCCGGTGCATGTCCCCACTGATGGTCGTTTAGTGATGACGGCTCCACTCAAAGCCAAGGTGTGATGGGGTTCTTCCTGATCTCGATCTGGTGGCGTCGGGGTGTGATTGCTCTTGGCGTTTGCTTTGGTTTCAGTGTCAGGCGGCAATGTTCTGCGGCGAGCATGACAAACATAAAGGATAGGGACCTATTCGTACGTGTGTGTTTTTATGTTTTTAAGGTCTTCTGTGGCAAGTTGGGTGGAATAATAATATCTATACGACTTATCAAAAAATAAGGTGCCTACTGCTATAATTTGGAGCCTAACCCCTATCATGGAATGACCACCTGACCATGGAGTTCCCTTGTACTTTTTTCCATGTCTCTATATGACTATAGATGGTATAAATATTCAGGTAAGAAAAAAAATCCAACGTCAGCACCTTAGGATTATTCTTCGCAATAGGATTAGGAGTCCTTGTTTGTAACGCTGTGTAGTGTGCACGACATTTATTCCTACAGCAGGACTTTGGTTTTTTTTTCCAACGCCAGGACATTATTTTCCCCTTGTCTTATGCAAATCAAACTACTCCTCTCTATTTTTGTTTCCGATTTTGCATTATGAATTATGTTGATATAAGTATGTTGTTTAATCTAGACCGTTAGATGTTCATAAAATCCAACGGCTTGTAGCTTTTCTTTTTTCTGATTAACGTGGTAATTTCGTGGCCTTGAGAGCGAACGTGGTGACTTCTTTTCTCTTCAAATACTAAGATAATAGATTATATGTTATGTTTCGAATTTCTCTAGTGATAAAACAAATCATAACAAAATATTTAATAATTTTTAATTTTTTTAAATAAGACAAGCAGTTAAACGTAACTCAAAAGGTTAACAACGACATCATTTTAAAAACGAAGGTAGTACTCCCTCCAATCCAGGTTTTGTTCCACACATGAAGATTGAACCAGATGCAGATATTTCCTATCTAAAACGCCTAAGAAAACAACAATAGAGGTGTATGTTTTTATTAAACATTTTTTTGAAAATCTATTTTCTTAATATTTTTTCAGAAAAGGGTGAGCACGTTCTGACTAGAAATTACCAACCAACATAATCCATCTTGTCATTACAAAAAAGTTAATACAAAACATCAGCCAGATGTTTTAAAAATTACTTGCCATTTACACTACAAAATGTTATTTTTCAAACATGTGAAGGCATTTTGAAGTTTTTTTTCTATTGACAATGGTAGGAATTCTTTTTTGCTTCTTATCTCTGATTAATATGGTAATATTTATGGATTTAAACCGAATGTTGCGGCTCCTTTCTTAACAAAATATTACAGTATGCCCTCCTTGATGTGAAGATGCAAATGTTTGATTTAACTACTACTACTACTTTACTTGCTGGGGAAAATCACCAGCACACAAAGTCCTAAAACACTATAATTATGCCTACGACTAAAAAAAGTGGTGGAACAAAGCCATTTCAAGCGAAGGTGATGAGCAACATAAATATGAGTAAGTCATGAGTCATGACAACTCGTCATTCGTCAAGGAGATTATAGTTTTGTTTTCTATCTCAAGTTCGTGTTTTTCCCTAATGACATGACATTTGTGTTACGTCAGCCATAGGCTTGTAAGCAAAAACAACAAGATAAATCGAGAAACCAACACGAGAATCAGATATAGTTCCATTAAGCTTGTTATATACTCCCTCCGGTTTTAAATTGTTGACGCCATTGATTTTTTTTTGTTACGTTTGACGGTTCGTCTTATTCAAAATATTAGTTCAAACATGCAAATATATAAGATATATTTTAACTTTCTTTAATGATAAAACACATCATAACAAAATCTATGATAATTTTTAAAATATTTTGAATAAGACGAATGGTCAAAAGTAACTCAAAAATAGTCAAACGTCAACAATTTAAAACCGGAGGGAGTATGAACTTTTATTTTTTTTGTGCAAATATATGAACTTTAATTGCTATAAAATGTGTTTCGCTGCGCGCTCGGGTGTGAAAAAGCTCGGATCTGTCGCCCCGAACTTTTAGCCTCTGACCACGGCTTTGTATATTTTAACGTATATCTGCTCTTCGTCTCTACTATCTGGTGCTAGCTCAAAAACAAAGCAAAAGAACACAAAAGTGATTTTGCTAGATAAGCAACACAACCATTTTCAACAAACTCAGCTGCAACATGGTTACACAATACACGCACGTGATCTTTAAAAGTTTTCAGTCAGGGACAAGAGGACAAGCGGTTTTCTCCATCCATCGCACAGACTTGACGAACCAAACAACCAGTGGGTACAGTTATTTATTAGACACCCACGATAACAAGAAGGTAAACAAAGACTCGAGAACGTCGTGCACGCACTAAGCCTGCCGTGCTCTACTTCATGAACCCCTGTGCCATCTTAAACAGCCCTCCGGCGCCGCTCTGCTCTCCGCCACCCTGCTGCTTCTCCACGAGCGATTCGGCGCCCTTGACGACGTCGTCGATGCCGAACCCGTCCGACTTGGCTTCCTCCGCGGCCGGCGCCGGCGCCGGCTCCTCAGACTTGGGCGCGTCGCCGGCCGGTGGCGCTGGCGCCTCGGCCTTGGTCTCCTTCTCGGCGCCGGCGGCCGGTCCGGAGCTGAACTCCTTGAGGTACACCTCGGCCTTCTCGATGTACTGCCCGGCCGGCTTGTCGTCGAGTTTGCCGTACGTGGACGCCGCGTCCAGGAGCTGCGCGGCGGCGCCGGCGACCTCCTTCTTGTCGACGTTGTCGACGCTCTTCTGCTGGAACACGGACACGGCGGCCTCCGCGACGAGCTTGCCGCTGGACATCAGGTCGCCGGAGCTGTTGGTGTTACCCTCCGCTGCCATTATATTGCAGCTTCTTCTTTCCCTGATGATCTTTTTGAGCTTCGTCTGGGAGTGAGATAATTAGCACAGGGAGATGGCTTGATGTTAACCATCTTATATAGGCGAGGGTGATGGGCATGGGGACCATAGCGAAAGCTGCTTGTGTGGACGGTTTTGCATGTGGACAGCCGTAATATCTGCCCTGTAAAGAAATGCAGTGTCGCCACTAGTGGAAAAATCCATTTTATGTGGTCTCGTTTAGTGCAAATATGATGCTGTATTCGTTGTAAGTGCTGCGGATTTTCTTTGTGGCGGAAAGAGAACAGATGTGATAGAATCAGAAGAAGATATTTTGCAATAATCGATGCCTGTCTATGTCGACGAGAAGCAAGTGGCCAGTAGGACACACTTGTCGGCAGGCAGCGAGTGAGGCTTACCTGGAGAGCAGGGAAATGTGGACTGTCGGCACAGAGTAATTAAGTTCAGACAAGGAACAAGCACTCCAGTAATCCACATCGATCCTCTCGTTAATCTATGGAGTCCTCGAGTTTTAGAGTCACCGGGACCTGTGACTCTCACGAAGGTCAGCAAGGTATCTCGTTGTTACAGGTAAATTTAATTTGAGCGGTCAATGTCCACTCCACCTCACCACGCTTCTCCAACCACCGACTTGCTTGTCCCTGTTGGATTGCTAATTGCGATATGGAGTATGCCGTTACCTCTTGAATGACCTTGCATAACTTGCATGTGCGAATGTTGCATGATCTAAGCTCTGACACAAGCTGAAATAATGGAAAGCGCTAAGCCGCTAACCTACTGTTGCTTCGAAATTCCAAATATAGAATAGAGATGCCTTCACCTGTACGAGAATTGAGTTGTTGCGATATCAAAGCAAATCAAGCATGCTTACATGTACCCTCGCAAAAAAAAAAGCATGCTACTGATGGTTGTCCATCGGGCTAAAAGAAGTCATTGTGAGCAGTTAGAGCAATGGATTCAGGATGCAATAATTTTGTAACTTTTCCTTTGTCTGTTTTCTTTATTTTTACTTTCCTTCTTGTAATTCTTTCTCTTTTATATCAATATATTAATCTGTAGGGGCTTGCCCCTCCAGTTCTTTCAAAAAAAAAAAGCATGCTTATATGTTTGTTACCCACCATCACCGACTGTACACTACTACAAAACATGCATTTTGTAACACATATTTGCAACACAAGTAAGAATGTGTTACAAAAATATTTCATAGTAACACAAGCATTTGTGTTACTGAGTGTGTGTTACAGTTAATTATTCTAGTAACATAAAAATTGTGTTTCGAGTATTGTGTTACAAAGAAATCAATGTGTCTAAACATAGCAAGCTTAGAACTCATAGTAACACAAATAAATGTTACTGTTATGTGTTACTACAAGCCGCAGTAACACTTTTTTTGGGCTATAGTAACATATATTCAAATAATTTATAAGTTAAAATCAATTAAGGATAACTTCTTATCAAATATGAATGTGTAGTGCAGTGGAAGCTCAGCAACAATATGAAGGTGAGGTCCTGGGATCAAATCCTAGCAGCCTCTAATTTTTTGAAATTTTTATTTGTGTTCCTACATTAATGTTGTAACACATTTTATTAGACTTAGTAACACATTCACATGTGTTGCTACATTATTATTGTAACATATTTTTTCATAAGTAGTAACACATATATGTGTTACATTAAAATTTGTTCTAGTAACACCAGCATATGCATCACTTGTTTTTTGTGTTACTATAGGTCTTTGTAACACTTTTTTCTAACTTTAGTAACACATATATGTGTTACTAAAGGCCTGACCTGACGTAGTGGTAGCTTGTTGACGCTGAAGCCATCACTAGTCTATGCATGCATGCATGTTGGTAGAAACGTATATACTCAGCACCATCACCATATATATCCGGCTAGTAACTGATGGTTGACCTTAGCTTGAAGCCATCTCCACTCTTTTCCCAAGCATGTACTATGTAGTACGTAGTACGTGGCGTCGGCGGACCGCACCGACTCGGCATTTGCTGCGCGCCTGCGCGTGGTCTCCCTCCGCGCACCACATATGAATGCTTGGGAACGATGCGAGGGCTTTGGCGTCTTCGTTCCCAAGCAGCGCCAACGCCATATTACCAACGTCATGCACCCAGAAGAAGAAGAAGAAGAAGAAGAAGAAGAAGAAGAAGAAGGTGCTGCTCATCGCCATCGCCAACGGGCTCGGGTTCCTGCCCTCCGTGCATGCAGATGGTCGACGTCGATCGAAATTATTGCCAACACGTACGGAACATATAGTGCTTATGAGAAGGAGAAAAACAGAGCTGATGCACGCACTGCAGGTTTCAATCGACATGCCAATTTTCCCACCTCCATGCGTGCTTCTGTGCTTCACAACCTCGTTGCTGTCGGTTCTAAGAAGATGACGTTGTTGTGGGATGACTGACAACCGTAGTGAAAGCGTATAGAACGCAGATTGATTACCAAAGCAATACAAGGCGTACAAATATATAGGGGAGCCATCAAGGGCAAGCCCTACCTAGTTACAATGCCGTGCATGGGGCGCAAGGCCCAAGACCAATTAAGCTAATACAGCTCTAATTAATATGTCTAACACTTAGAAATGGTGATGTGTGGATGGTTCATCTAGCTTACCGATGTTGTTCTCTACATGGATCTCCTTACCTGTGTGGTGTCCCATGAACTGTCCCGAAGAAGACGCGCAGGGACTTGGCCATCTTCCGACCTCGATCCAGCGCCTAGCTTGGGGCTCGTGCACACGATGCCCATCCCGCCTTCTGCGAGCGCCACGACCCACTCGTCAAGCCGGAAGGGACAACACCAGCGCGCAGATCGATAGCAGAGACGACACGCCATCCACCACCACCACCAGCAGCAGCGCCGGATGATTCCGTTTCCGTGATCACGTCAAGAGAAGAACATAACACAGCATGCATGCACTTGTAACTGACCGAGGAGGTTGCGGTCTTTGGTGACGCCGGTGGCGGTTTCCTTGTGGACGATGGCCTTGACGGTGACAGCAGGCTGAATCAACCAGGGTCAATGAAATTTTATTGACATCCGCGGCCCGCAGTTGTCATGTATTACAACGGTCAGATTGTTGTGGCGGAGCTAGAATCTCGTAGATGGGTGTTAGAAGAAACAAAAATTTAAGGGCTGCGATGCAGTTAACGAAAGCATGAAGTTTTCAGCTGGCTTCAAGACACATTTGAATGAACTATCCTTGCTTACGACTCATTAATGATTTATATATATATATATATATATATATATCCCCAGGCTTCATAATCTTGATTCTCTATCGAAAACCATGGGTGTTCAACTGAACAACACCATTAGTTGCAACTGGATTAGAATGTTTAACTCGGATTTTACAAGTTTCAATTCGATTTGAATGAGTTTCTACTTGATTTAAAGAAGTTTCAACTCATCGCCGACGACATATGGAACCTGACTCTGCTGGGAGACGGGATGGAGGAGACCATCATATCACCGGGAACCGAAGCTTCCAAGTTCCACGTGTCACCGAGAACCTGTCTCATCTCTATACAAACTGCCACTGGCTTACCGATAGTGGCCAAGTGCGAATCCAGCGGGTGCTCAAGCCCCCCGGCTGGATCTCCATGGAGATGAAAGGAGGGAGAAGAAGAGGATCTCCATGGAGATGAAGGGAGGAGAAGAGGAAGAGGATCTCCATGGAGATCAAGGGAGGAGAGGGGGGAGAAGAAGATGAATGTGGGGGGGGGGGGGGGGGGGGGGGGGGGGGGGGGGGGGTGCTTGAGCCCCTACTGGGATCCGTCCCTGGCAACTAATTGTATAGAGATGAGCCTCCCCGTCGAGGTAGCCCAACACCATCACGGCTCAAGGGCGACTCGATCCCACGAAGAACATGGGACTCACTTCTCAATTCTGCACACTCAAATAAACTTCACTGTCGACACTTACTTAGTAGAGAGACCTTGGAAAAAGAAAAAATTCCTTCCTTAGCTCTGATAAAGTCACTCATTCCTTCCTTGCCCCTTTCTCAAATGAACTTCCTCATATGTCCCGCAACCTAATTTTTGTTCCCTTCTTGAACCTTCTGTTACTTTATGGTGCCAACGGTGTTAACTGAGAAGTGAAATGACCTGTCTACCCTGCATGAATCAAGCAGTCCAGTTTACATTTGTATTTGGGGATCCTCCGAACTGCTTCAGTCAATTCAGAGAGCTCTTTCTCTGCTAGCTTGTAACACCCCAAATTTCAAGGCAAAATGAAAAGGAATAAAAATCACTCCAAATTTAAATTTTCGTCTAATCTTACCTTGTCATGAATTTTCAAAAAGTAAAATTCACTAAATCTAATTAAAACCTAGATTCAATCTGAAATTTTCGAAATATCAAACTCGTGCTCGAAGCGATTCTTGCGCTCACGCGTTCGTGGAAACGCGTAGTACCCTTTGGTACTAATATTGAGCTCTAGAATTATCTATGAGCTGTCAATACCCCAATTTCCACACTCTCCTGATAAACTCCATCTCGGTAAATCATATACCTCCAATCTCGCATGTCTCAAATCCTCGTTCACCGCTTAACATGAATCTAACCAATCACACCGTATTGTTTCGCCTAGTACCATCCTCATCGCAACACAATTGCGACATCCTTATATAAGACATCTAATACTCATTCGCTCACTAGCAATAAACCTAGCCGATCTTACCTGTCGTTTCACTTCACAATCTAGTAATCACCTTGTACCGCGGCTCAACCGAACTCTAATCCTACCTGATCATATCCATTCCCTCGATATCGGCACTTAACCAGCTCTATTGATTTATCATTCTCATTTATATGCGTTCTTTTTATTAGAATTTATTGAGGTATTGTTCGTTGCTAATTTAGTTTTCTAGTTGCTCCTAATTGGTTGATCGATGTATTTTATTTGCAACCATACATTCATATCATGCATAATCACGTGCCACCGTCATACGCTTAGCTCATGACAAATAATTAGAAGGTTAGTCTTAGTAATTAATTTAGTAGATAATATAATAGCTAATTACCATTAGGTAATACCTTAATCTATAGGTGAATAATTAAAGTAACACACCTTGCACTTTGTATACGTTGCATGAACTTTATATAGGTCACGACCTATATAAAGCTTTAGTGCCGCGAATGTACGAAGAACACGTACACATGTTGTTCTACCTTCACATACACTCATGCACTTCTCCTTGTTTTAGCATCACTCATTTACATCAAAAACCCTAGTGCCTGATGCATCACTCCTATTAGCCCTGAGATAATAAAACCTTCCCTAAAGTAAAACTTGCTGCATCATACATGATTTGTGCCTTATGTCCTTGCTGGTGTTCTATCGGCTCTCAATTGGAGTTAATCAGATCTTATTTGACTCTCCGATCTTTATTTCTTTTGCGGTAGTTTGTTTATACGTAATGTTCTGATGCGCTAGATCATGCGAGTTACTACGCGGAAGAGCCCGAGGAATACAAGAATTCAAGGAAGATTCAACAGATCCAAGCTTCAAGGAAGGATCCGAAGACCTGGAATACGAGGACTTGAAGAAGAAGACCTTAGTGAAGCCAAGCCCTAACCCCCCCCTTTGATCATGATTGATCCTATGATTGCAAATAATCCTATTTAGAGCCTACTTTATAAATCATGCATGGTATTTAAATGCTTAGTATGTCCTAATACTTGTTTATTGCCATACCTTGTTTTTGCCTATCCTGATTCCATTGTTAAACCTAGGAACCAACATCATTAATTCTTTAATGATTGTTGGACTGATATGCTGCTTAGGACTGTCACACTGAGTACTTAATTTAATCTTGCTATACATACTTTTTTGTGTTAAATGGTGTGAGTACTTCGTGGTGTGAGTGTGAATATGAATTGTGGCTGGGACTAGTGACAACTTGTGAAACTTCTAGTGGGGATGTTACTTGGCGGGAGCAGGCGAGGTAGTCCTCAGTGGGGAGGACTATCTCTGGGATGCAACTCCTCTGTGAGGATAACTATTGAAGATGCCTGCTTCGGTCGTATAAGGACCGGTTCATGTGCCGTCATGCCTAGCACCCTTCGTACAGTCACATGCCTTGTATGGGAAAGGTTTGGAACCACACCCTACTATAGTGTTCACCCGGTACCCACTCGGAGGGCAGGAGTTGCAGCGGGAGCCAGGAGAAGACTCGCCGACAGTGGGACGCGGGATCCGGCATATGGTGACAATTCAGGCCTTTTTATATGATGATGATGATGACGATGATGAAGCCTCTGGTCATAGATTTTCCGTGAGTGGTGCCGTGGTAACACCAAGTAGGTACGGGACCATTAGTATCCAGTCCAAGCCATGGCAGTGGGGAGGACTGGGTACCTTGTGGGGAATCGTGTACAACCTATGCAGAGTGTATAATCTATCCAGATAGCCGTGTTCCACGGTATTGGACAACGCGGAAGCATTGGCCACACAATGATTAGTATAACTGTGTGAGTTACCCCCTTGGCGTGTTTTGGAATACACCAGTGTGGAACCGTTCGCTGGTTTCTGGCCAGCATTAAAACTTGGGAACTGGCGGGATGGATTGCATCTCCCCCAGGGCCAAACAACCCCACTAAATGCCAATTATAATAATCTTGACTGTAGTATGCAAAATATTTTGCTTATAAATAACCCTTGCATAAAGTTGGCTTTTCGCCGATATGATAAACCATAGCCTAAACCTTGGTTATATCCCTGCATACTTTTATCCGTTGTGTTAGGGCTTGTTGAGTACCTTATGTACTCACGCATTTGTGATTGTTGGTTTAGGTAGGAGAAGGCTTCGTAGAAGACGACGACGATTTGGTTTTCGGTTCTGCTTCTCAAGTCTGCTTATGGCTTTGGGCCATAGTTTCCGCTGTCTGCTTCACCGTTAGTTGGTCGTATGGACTTGGAAAGTTTTGAATCCATGTCGTGCCGCCACTAAGGGTCTAATATCAGGTATTATCCTTATTTATCTAATTGAAGTATGCTTTCGATTATCATATCTGTGTTCTTGTGCGTATCAGCTACTGATCCAGGGACTGATACAGGATGCACAACATATTTCAGAAATAGGGTATGACAGAGTGGTATCAGAGCAATACTTGACGTGGAACGAAAACCTAAGATTTGTTACACACGAAAATGTCTATGTTCAAAACTAGTTGCAAAACCTTCCATATAACCTTTCTCTTCTGATTTAAAACCCTTGCTCCCTTCCCTCTGTTGGCGTTCGTTAAACCATGATTTGACCGTCACCCTACCGGTAAATAAATGCATAACACCAAGATTCTGTGCATAGTAGATAGGAATAATGCTACTCCACAGGTTTTGGTGAATATTTGGATGCAGGAGTGAATAATGGAGGAAAATGGGCCCAGCCAGGGAAACTCCCTGGCCGGCCGGCCCTACCATAGGCCGGCCGGCCCCACCTGGTGGCCGCAGGCCCCAGGCTTCCTCCAGTGGGCTGGAAACTGGTACACAACACATAATTAAAGGCCGGCCCAGCAGAATTCCACCGCCATTCTAGAAGGTGGGCTTTTTGGGCCTTTACTTGGCCCTCACTTTAATTCTGCCGACCCCAGCAAGGAGCCGACCTTCGGACCGCCATCAGGAGATGATCTGGAGCGTCGAGGCAGAAGACGGTGGCCAACCGACAGAAGGGACGGCCGGCCGGCCACCCCCCTAGGCCGGCCGGCCGGCTTTGGCGGCGCCGCGTCTCCAAAGTCGGCAGGAGTGCTTCCACCGCCTTGGAGACCTATAAAATGGACCCCCCCGGCCTCAGAAGCAACTCGCACCATCACACTTCGTCCAAGTGTTCATTAGTTTAGTTTAGTAGTAGCTTTGGGAGTTAGAGTAGAGTAGAGTAGAGTGAGAGCTCTCTCGGGCTTCCGGAGTCTTCTCGGAGTTCGGTATAGTTCTTTTGTATCCTTACTCTTTAGAGATATTGTTTTATTTAATATATAATTAGTTTATTCTTTATTTATTTCTTTTAGTAGTTCTTTTCTATTTAGTTTATTTATTCGGTTAAGTAAGTGCTCGTAGAAGTCTTGTTATGGGATTCGTGATTGTTGGAGTACGCAAGTACGAGAGAGTGCCGCCGTCGAGATGACGTCGTGTGAAATCTGTACTTGTTTATTCTTAGATAGGACTGCTCCGTTGATCAAGAGTAGTTCCTCTAGGCGGGTTGTAAGCATGGCGCTTAGAGCTTGGCCTATGCACGTTTGGCACCCAACCCCACGGAGGATGGTAGCCGCGAGTGTATGTGACAGCTGCACCGGTCTCTGTAATCCACCACGTCCGGGTTGGACTCAGCAGGGTCTTAATTATAGTATACGGTTCCCTAGGTTTGAACTAGCATCATCGGTTAACCTAGCACGTGTGTGCCCCGAAACGACATGACTTGTATGTGTATGAGCTTAGCTAGAGTAAATAATCTTTGTAGACTTGACTACTAGGAAGAGTAAATAATAGATAAACATACAGGTAGCCTTAACTCTATCTCGTTGCTCTCCCAAATGTATACTACAGTTTTCTTTTATTACCTTGGATTTGAGTATGTGTGTGCCACCTATATATATCATGCCTATCTTACCCCCGTCTCAAGTATAGTTTGATACATTATTCTTTCTCCAAATTGTCCAATGCATTGCTACTATTCAGCTCCTTTTCGCTCTGCTTCTCTGCGGAAATATAAATAAGATAACCCTGGAATACTCCAAGGTGAAATGCTACAATGGTGATCCGTGCGCTTGCGGAATTAATGAATTTAATTTTATCGCTTAAGAACCGCCAACAAGCATTTCTGGCGCCGTTGCCGGGGAAGTAGCAGCTAGGAAACTGAATAAATGCATTGAAGTTTGTGAGAAGAATAATTATCACTTACTTTTGCGGGCTTACCCTTGTCCTGTCTTTCTTTGTTTTGTAAATTTGAAACAGGACTGTGCATGACTGGTTTCGACCTACCAGAAAACTTCCACCCAGATCCCGAACAATTCTTGAGAAGGGTGAGGGCCAGGCTTACCCCTCCTCCCACCCACGCTCGATCGAAAGTTCTGGCTCTTGAAGGATCCCTTCCGACGATTGTCGATCGCCCCCAGTCTTCATCAGCAAACAACAACATGGGTGATCCGATCGAGAAGACGATCAATGACTTCTCCGCGCCAACTACGGAGAACATCCGCGTGGGACCCAACCCGCGCATCACCAACAAGGACTACGAGCTCAAGCCAGCCTTAATCAACATGATCTTGGCTAGTCCTTTCTGTGGGAAGCCGTCGGATGATGCAAATGCTCACCTCCAAAGGTTCTTGATGACGTGCAACACCTTCGCCATGAAGGATGCACCTCAGATGCCATCCGACTCCAGCTCTCCCATTCTCTCTGTTGGGGAAGGCTCTCCAGTGGTTCTACGCGAACCAAGAGTCGCTCGACACGTGAACGGCATGCTCCAATGCCTTCCTCGCCAAGTTCTTCCCGCCGGGCAAGACGACTGCCCTGCGGAACAAGATATCGGGCTTCCAACAGCTCGCAGACGAGTCGACCGCGGAAGCCTGGGACAGGATGCAGGAGTACGTTCTCTCATGCCCACACCATGGCATGGAAGAATGGCTCCTCATACAGAGTTTCTACCACGGTTTGAGGCCGTCCGCTCGAGAGCACCTCGACGCCGCAGCAGGCGGCTCCTTCTTCTCTCTTAGCGTGAAGAACGCTAAGAAGCTGATTGAGAAGGTGGCGGCCAACCAGACTCATGGTGAACGCCAAACGGCAAGCACCAAGACCCGTGGAGTGCACCAAGTGGAGACGATGGATATGCTCGCCATCAAGCTCGACCAGCTCCTCCGCAAGGTGGAATCTCCACAGGACCTGCAAGTTGCGGACTCCCGCATGACTTGTGAAGAATGCGGCAACGTTGGGCATATGGGCATCAATTGCCCGAATACAAGAGAGGAATGCAATTTCCTCAACATTGGCAATGGGTACCGCTCCCAGAACAACTACGGCTGGAACTCCAGGCCCGACCTCTCCTTCAACAAAAATCAGGGAGGTAACAGTGGTAATCTTTCCCGATTTGAGCCCTCTATCAAGGATCTAGTTCTCGGCCAGGTCAAGATCAATGACGGCATTAGTAAGAAATTTCTTACTACCGACAAGGCTTTAGAGAGCATAGATGCTAAGCTAGAGTCGTTCAGCACTGCTCTGCAAAATCAGCTAAGCCACAACAAAATGCTAGAAACGCAAATCGCGCAAATAGCTTCAGCTGTGCAGACTCCTCGTGCGGGTAAACTTCCTGGGCAACCAGAAGTTAACCCCAAGGAGAGCGTAAATGCAATAACCATCAGGTGTGAAGAGAACGACTTGGAGACCGCGCTTCCCAAGAATGTGATCAGAAAAGATCCCGGATGGCCAACCATTCCGTGTTTGGTCAACGACCAGTGTTTCGCTCGGGCACTATGTGACTTAGGGGCAAGCGTGAGCATCATACCGAAGGCGATGTACGATGGGTTAAACCACCCGTTGTCCCCGACGACCATGAAGCTCCAGCTTGCAGACGGGTCACTACGCCTGCCCTTGGGGATTGTCGAAGAAGTTCCCGTGCAGATCAAAAATCTCTTCGTCCCCGTTGACTTCGTTGTGCTTGATATGGAAGTGGATGTCAAGACTCCTCTCATCCTCGGGAGGCCGTTTTTGAGCACCACCAACGCCAACATCGACGTAGGGGCAGGAGAAATTCACTTGGACTTCAACGGCAGGGAAGAGACGTTCAGCTTCAAGCCTATGGTTGAACAATGCAAGCAAGTGAGGGTCATATATGGAAAGGACCCAAGGTAAGTGGAGAAGATTGAGATTACTCCACCCATGCCGCAGCCAGATAAGCTCATTGCATACATGAGAAACTATCTGGCAAGAGAGAATGCAAGAAGGCCAGCTAATTACTGGAGGACTCCAAGGAGAATGCCTCAGCCGCCAAACGCACCGCAAGCCCCTCTTGCTCCTCCACCACAAGAAGGAGTAGGCGAGTCACAATCACCGAAGAAGAGGAGGGCGAGGCGATCAAGAAAGAAGAAGGCAGCTACGGTATCGACCGATGAGAGTACAACAAAGGCGCCTAGTAAAGAAAAGGTCGCCGCCACAAACACAAAAAAGACAACCAAAGTGTGGCGGAAGAAAGAAGGGACCTCAGCCCCGCCAAATTCTCCAGCGAGCGAGGTCCAAGCAAGTTAAAGCGATATGGAGAACGTCTAGCTCAAGACGTAAAAATGAGAGCCCTCCGATTGGGGAGGCCATCCCAATCGTTATCCTAGCTAGGCCTAGCACTTGTTTTTCTTTTCATAAACTATAAAAAAACAAAATAAAAATGTGAAAAATTAAAAACAACAAAAATAATAGGATTCCCGGCGATGCTCTTTAGGGGCTAGCCACTTGTATCATCCTCACTCTTTTTTGCAGGTCAAGAAGGAGGAGGAAGAGCCTGAATCAAGCTTAAGTCTTGCAAAGACCCTAGCTTGGGGAGGGCACCCAGGTAAGAAGGAGTTCAACACTAGCTCGAGTCTTGCAAAGACTCAAGCTTGGGGACGACCCCAGGTAAGTATCCCTAACTTTCTTAATAAATAAATAAACTCCCTGTTTCGAATAAATGCTAGAATTTTGGTGTTATGCTACACTTAAGGGAAATGATGATCGAGTTACAAATTAGCTTCCCATGTGTCGCATAGATGCAACCTCTACTCCTGACATATGTGTTATTTTTATTTGAGCATGATCACATCATGAGCCTTGCTTATTTCCGTGGGTTGCATTTGTTACACCAAGTCTGAGCATTGTGGATTGTGATATGGCATGATTAGGACCTGTTGCAATTTCTTAGTATGGTTTCATCCAGAGATGTTTTTCTTGAATTGCTGCAAGTACCTAAAACCCTTCTGTTTTGACACATTTCTCTTAGTGTGAGGATTTATTTACCTACCAGAGCCATATCATATTATTCGAAACAGCCCCACTCATAGCCATCTGTTTATGTATTGAGTTTTGTTAAGGTTTGATGTACTCTTGAAACTAAGCACTCCTAATTTTGGTCATAATTCCTTCGCGTGTGTTTTCGAAAACTTCTTTCCACCAAATAAAAAGAGGAATGTTTGGATAAATCAACCAAACATTTTTCAGAGTTTGCAAAATTTTTGGTCCATCCAAAAAGCTCAAGAATATTTCAAAATGCTTCTTTAAACCATGCAAAAGTTAAAGCCCTTACACCATGGAGCAATCAAAAAAAAAAACCTCCATGGTTGCATGACAAAAGTCAATGGCTATATGGTTCTTATCATAAACATCTTGAGCAAAATAAAGGACCAATGTTTTCAAAACCCCCTTCCACAAGTGTGAGTTCATTTTCTCCCCCTCCATTACATCAATTCTCATGACCAAAATAAATGGAGTTGCTATGTTGATTGAGACTCATTCTTTAGCCTTACAATATATGCATGACATTTGTGCATTCCTTACCAAGCTCCACATATAAAGCCCCATTTGGTAGAAGGTAGGATGAGTGAAGCTTGTAGGAATAAGACTCACATTAGTAGGTAAGAGAAGCGCCTACCAAAGCGAAGTAGATTTTTTTTGCACCTTACCTTGCAGCACATAAAAACTCTGGATGCATACCTGCTAGAATTGTTTACTTGTCTAAAAAGTACGTTCCATTCTTCAATGCTGCATGACAAGGTGTAACATATAAGCCCCACGATTTTTGCAACACTCATGAATATTTTGTGCTCTCGTAAACTTACCACTGTTTAGGGAGTATGTTGTTGCATCTTTATTACCCATGGGGCGCTTCTTTGTAACTTCTGATCCGCCGGTACCCTGAGTTGAGTTTGCTCAGGACGAGCAAAGTTTAAGCTTGGGGAGGTTGTTCGCGGTCGTTAAACCATGATTTGACCGCCACCCTACCGGTAAATAAATGCATAACACCAAGATTCTGTGCATAGTAGATAGGAATAATGCTACTCCACAGGTTTTGGTGAATATTTGGATGCAGGAGTGAATAATGGAGGAAAGTGGGCCCAGCCAGGGAAACTCCCTGGCTGGCCGGCCCCACCATAGGCCGGCCGGCCCCACCTGGTGGCCGCAGGCCCCAGGCTTCCTCCAGTGGGCTGGAAACTGGTACACAACACATAATTAAAGGCCGGCCCAGCAGAATTCCACCGCCATTCTAGAAGGTGGGCTTTTTGGGCCTTTACTTGGCCCTCACTTCAATTCTGCCGACCCCAGCAAGGAGCCGACCGGACCGCCTTCAGGAGATGATCTGGAGCGTCGAGGCAGAAGACGGTGGCCAACCGACAGAAGGGACGGCCGGCCGGCCACCCCCCTAGGCTGGCCGGCCGGCTTTGGCGGCGCCGCCTCTCCAAAGTCGGCAGGAGTGCTTCCACCGCCTTGGAGACCTATAAAATGGACCCCCCGGCCTCAGAAGCAACTCGCACCATCACACTTCGTCCAAGTGTTCATTAGTTTAGTTTAGTAGTAGCTTTGGGAGTTAGAGTAGAGTAGAGTAGAGTGAGAGCTCTCTCGGGCTTCCGGAGTCTTCTCGGAGTTCAGTATAGTTCTTTTGTATCCTTACTCTTTAGAGATATTGTTTTATTTAATATATAATTAGTTTATTCTTTATTTATTTCTCTTAGTAGTTCTTTTCTATTTAGTTTATTTATTCGGTTAAGTAAGTGCTCGTAGAAGTCTTGTTGTTGGATTCGTGATTGTTGGAGTACGCAAGTACGAGAGAGTGCCGCCGTCGAGATGACGTCGTGTGAAATCTGTGCTTGTTTATTCTTAGATAGGACTGCTCCGTTGATCAAGTGTAGTTCCTATAGGCGGGTTGTAAGCATGGCGCTTAGAGCTTGGCCTATGCACGTTTGGCACCCAACCCCACGGAGGATGGTAGCCGCGAGTGTATGTGACAGCTGCACCGGTCTCTGTAATCCACCACGTCCGGGTTGGACTCAGCAGGGTCTTAATTATAGCATACGGTTCCCTAGGTTTGAACTAGCATCATCGGTTAACCTAGCACGTGTGTGCCCCGAAACGACATGACTTGTATGTGTATGAGCTTAGCTAGAGTAAATAATCTTTGTAGACTTGACTACTAGGAAGAGTAAATAATAGAGAAACATACAGGTAGCTTTAACTCTATCTCGTTGCTCTCCCAAATGTATACTACAGTTTTTTTTTATTACCTTGGATTTGAGGATGTGTGTGCCACCCATATATATCATGCCTATCTTACCCCCGTCTCAAGTGTAGTTTGATACATTATTCTTTCTCCAAATTGTCCAATGCATTGCTACTATTCAGCTCCCTTTCGCTCTGCTTCCCTGCGGAAATATAAATACGATAACCCTGGAATACTCCAAGGTGAAATGCTACAATGGTGATCCGTGCGCTTGCGGAATTAATGAATTTAATTTTATCGCATAAGAACCGCCAACACCCTCCAACAACAAGAAGTATCTCATATGGAAGTGTCTCTATGCAGAAGCTCTCAACCCAATGGACAATTACGATTAAGTAACTATAGAAGTGGAGAAGTGAATGTTTCAAGTTTATCGCCTACCGGATGTGGTTCCTAAACAAAGGAGCAATGGCAATGCCACTAAGGGCACTAGATCACAGAAGACATGTTTCAATTGTCGTGACCCAGGACATCAGTTCGCCGATTGCCCCTCTCTCGAGTTGAGTGATGATGAAGAAAGAGAAGTAGTGACCAACATGGACAATGACACGCCTCAACTTCCAGCACCAACTGGAGAGATGCAACCTTCAGTACAAGAGCGTCAAGAGAAAGGAGCTTGGAATAATATGGATAGTACAGACCTGACGTCAACTCCTATCATCACCAGTGTACTCGAAATTTTGAGTAATCTAGAAGAGTCAATGAGAAAGGTCAGTGCAGAAGTCATCGATCTTACAAAAGCCCTACGTCTCAAGAGTGCAAACAAAAGCCCCAACCGAAAAAGGAAGAACAATGGCCAAGCGTCTGGTCGTCAAGCTACATTCGCAAAGACCATGAAGCCAAGGTCTACAGTGGAAGGATCCGCCCTCCACCAACTGACCAATGTGCTTGACGATCCAAGTGGTACAAGTTTGCCACCCAGAGTTGACCGAAAGGCACCACGAGGAAATCAGAAGTGTTACTTGTGCCGGAATCGTGGACACTTCGCAGCAGAATGCCCTGAAGTGCTCGAACAAGGAAACCAGGATGACAACAAGTAATGTCAAAGATGACAATCTCGAAGCCAATAAAGTATCTCCAGAAAAAAAAATGGAGCTACTTGTGCCAGAAACCCCCCAAGTATGTTCTTCAGAAATAAAGGATAGTTTAGAGCTTCGCTCAGCACCCTGGAAAGATATTTTACCAGTTGCAAAAATGGTAGTAATTAGAAGTCCTTATAAGGCATCTTGTAATCCTGACAAGAGGATTTCTACCAGAGTTGTGAACCTTTCTATGAGTAATAAAGAGTACCAGTGTTGCCCTGATGAAACATGGAGTTATGTCACCACCGGCGTTCAAAGAGGGGTTGAGTTGAAAAAAAAGGGGTGGAAAGCTCAATGCTACACGTACTCAAGTAACATCAGTCATCAAGGCAGTGAAGCCCTTTTTAACGTAGAAATGTGAACAAGAGTTTCCTTTGAACCGACCAAGTCACATGACCCTCTCGATTCTTTTTGGTCGAACGACTATCGGTCGAGTTTTGATGACAACGGAAAGATCGATAGTCTATCTACCCTCAAGCCTTAAACCTCGTTCGTAGTACGCTTACACCTCACACCACAACTAATAAATCATGTTGTTTGTGTGATTCGTTGGTTTTTTAGATCTTTGTTTCTTATGTCTTATGCTTGTGTGCCCTTAATCAAACTAAAGGGCATAACAAAAAAAAAAACAGTTTGAGAGCAGCTTAATACCAAAATCCCCTCTCCTAACCTTTACCCAAACCCCTACCAAAGAAAACCCGCAGCCAGAGTTTTCAGCAAAGAATCAAGTCAGTCAAGAGTATGGCATAAAACAGCTAAGAATCACCGCTCTGTTGAAAAGTTTATAAGCAGCAATGCGTAAAGAAGAGCCCAACCAAAAAGGCAAATGCCAACGACAATCAAGATGATGACGAGAGGTTTCAACCGCCACCACAGTCAGTCTCGCTCCATGTGCAATGGCCCCACGCCAACCGAGCATCAAGAATTAATTGTCTCAGTTATGGAACCTCCACAGTCAATAAACCTTGCCAAAGATAAAGTTCAAGTCACATGCCTATGCTGGTACCGACGAAGATCCATGGGTCGCTAATGTTGCCTCATAAATGTCATCAGTGAAACCCGAGTAAGACCACCAACGTCTTGAATTAAAAGTGGAATCTGAACCAAGAGAATAAAAAGCTACACACGTGACAGGCGACATGGAAGCCAAACATTGGAAAGAGTGCCAGTAGTCTGTGAATACCCAGATGCCTCCCAGATAAGTTACCCAGAATACCACCTGATCAAGACATGAAGTTCATCATTGAGCTCGTTCCGACGCCAACTCGCCCGTGCCGTCGACAGCGCGGTGCCACGTAATTCTGCACCGCTTCCGATGCCAACTCGCCCGTGCCGTTGACAGCGCGCGCCCCTGTAGGCGAGCGGCCTTCGATGTCCTCGAGTTTTAGATCTAGTTACCGGGACATGTGACTCTCACGAAGGTCAGCAAGGCATTTCTTGTTGTTCCAGATAAATTAATTTTATTTGAGCAGTCAATGTTCACTCGATCTACTTGCTTCGCCAACCACCGGCTCACTTGTCCCTGTTTGCATGTTTCGTCGCCCGATTATTCGGAAGAACGACAAATACTTGGATCGAGGGAGCAACGAACAATTAGAGAACAATCTAGGACACACAGATGATTTAGACTGGTTCAAGCCTTTCGAAGGATAATAACCCTACGTCCAGTATGGGGCGTGTTGAATATGGCGGCGCCTCTACTAGGGTTGCAGATGGCGTCAGATTCCTCCTCATCATAGGGTTACATGTATATTCATAGACCTGTTACCGTCTCTAAGAGGTATTGCCTTATTCTACAAGGCTTTCGATCTATAGTAACAGATTCGGAGTCTACCTACAAGTTCTCTTTTGTTTAATACAAATCTTATGTAAATACAGAATTAAATATTCAGGAATATCTAAAAATATAGGTTACGATAGCATGGATTGCTAATTGCGATGTCTTTGCTTCTTGAATGACCTTGCGACGACCTAAGGAAAGGCATCACTGCATCACTCCTTGCACCTTCCTAGATCTGAGCACAAGGGCACAAAAGCCACATAGGCCCCCAAAAAAAAAAGTTTACAGGCCAAGGTCAAAACTGTTATCTGCAATCATAGCACAAAACAGCTAGCCTGTTATCAAACTAGAAAGGCAAGAACACACTTGAACTATCATTCTCACCCCGATCTTGATCAGCCCCACGCCTACATTGTGCAGGCTTTCATCTTCAGCAAGTGGTGATCCCCCTCTTCATCCTCCAAGGCCTTCTCGCCAGATTTCAATAGGATTATGTGTAGCTCTAGCTCTCTTTCATATTCCCTTCGGATATGGCATATCCAGAGTTGAAGCATGCAAGCCAATTTGAACCACAAGACTTCCACATCCTGCCACAAACCACGACGAACTCCATCAACCATGGGCTGATTCAAGCCATTTCAACCCATCAGTCTTGAACTAATTGTTGCTCTTTTGGGCCATCCAGGCTGCCTCTCTCGTTGCTGGATCTCTTGGCTGGGCCCATGCTTATTTAAAACTGTCGTAACCCATATTTTCAGATATTCCCGAAGATTTAGTTCTGTATTTTCCGAAGACTTGTATCGTACGAAAGGAAGCTTGTAGATAGACTCTGAATCTGTTACTATAGATCGAAAGTCTTGTAGAACAAGGCAAGGACTCCAAGAGGCGGTAACAGGACTATAAATATACATGTAACCCTCCGATAAGAGGAGATCATCAGATATCATACACACCACCATATTCAACACGATACACACTGGACGTAGGGTTATTATCCTCCGGAAGGCCCGAACCAGTATAAATTCTTCGTGTGCCCTAGATCGATTCCTCGATTGATCGTTGCTCCCTCGATCCAAGTATTTGCCGTTCCCCCGAATAATCGGCGACGACAGAGGCGCGCCAGGTAGGGGGCTCATCGTGGTGCTGATGCAGTGCTACCGCCCAAGATTCAGCGCTGATGCAGTGCTACGGTGCTGATGCAGTGCTACCGCCCGAGATTCACTTGGGGCTCATCGGATCACTAATTTTTATGAAGATGACCAGCCGATCTCTAGAGAGGTTGATTTACTGCTCCTCGAAGAAGAACGTAATACAACATTACACAATGTGGAATATTATCAGGAGATTCTGAAGAAGCAGTACAGTCGCAAAGTGGTCGGTCGTCATTTAGATGTGGGAGATCTGGTGATCAAGAAAGATATCACCACCAAGGATAAGCACAAGCTGTCTTCTCCATAGGAAGGACCATACATAATCATTGAAGATGCTGGCATGGGGGCTTATATCTTAGCCCATATTGATGGTGGTATCTTGCCTGGGACGTGGAACACTGATCAGCTTAGGAAGTTTTATGTATAATCCATTGTTGATGAATAAAGATGTGTTCAGTTTTCTCCATCTCCTATGCAAGACTACAAAGGCTGACCAAAGATCGGTCTACTAGTTTGGCTGATGTCTTAGCCACATGAGGGTTATAAGGCACCGGTGCGAACAGCCTCTTCAGGCAAAATTTTGTCATAAGGCTTAGCCACACTGTGGTTCATAAGTTAATTGACCCCATGACGTTCTAGCGAGGGACCCTTAGCCCATGAGGTTAATAAGCGGCTCTCCCTAGGCCGGTTGCACGATCAACCACCTAATAGACTGCAAGTCTTATGTCATACGGTGCTACACGATAGTCGCGATGGTTCATAAGTTTCGTAAGTCTCCCCAAGTGTTTGAAGTAAGAGCCTTAGCCATCTGGTTATAAGTGCCAATTTCAGGCCACGTTGCATGGTCAACAATTTATGATATTATTTAGCTTGACACATAACTTGCCATGTGCAAAGTCAAAATGTTGTACAGCTATTGCGAGTTCTAAATATGGAGCAAAGTTATCAATGTTAATTCAAACGTAGCTTGTCACAGGCAAAGCTAAGCGGCAATGAATTAATATACACAGTTTATGTTATTTAGATATTGCATATTAGTAACAATGCTTTCCTGCATACAGTTTACACTGCATCCAGAAAAGCAGGGGGCTGAGCTACTATGCATATCTAAATTCAATAAACAGGAGTTTGAGCTCTAATATTACATCAAAATATTGTTTCATTGGAGGATTTTACAAGTAATTCAGTGCCTTTCCTCATCAGAAAGAGGTGGCTCTAAGTTCAGATCCATGATGAACTTGTCTGCTGACTGCATCAGTTCATCAACAAGGACATCACGTTCAAGTGCATTACATTTAAAGCCTTCCTCTACGACCTTCACATTCAAGTCAGGATGATGGTTCTTCAGAGCAGCCAAGGCAAAGGCACAGCCATTGACTAAACTATCTGATACCTCATCAGCAAGCTTGGCCTTCTCGGCAGTCAGGGTCTTGTTTGTATCCTTCAGCTTCTTCACCTCTGCCTGCAGAGATTTGATCACTTGACTCTTGGCTGTGACCTCAGTGCTCAGGGCTTCATTTTGAGAGCTCAAATCTACAACAGAGAACATCAGATTACTAAAGGGATATACAAAAGGTGAAAAGTAAACAACATATGACAGGAAGAATTACCCTGCACTTTTCCTTCTAAAGCCTCTTTGATGACAAGGAGATCCTTGAGGTAGTCCTTATGATCAGCTTTCAGTTTTTCTACCTCCCTGACATGAGATTCCTTTGCATCGTCGTGGGTTTTGTTCAAAGCAGTAAGAGCCGCTTCGAGTTCTCGAATTCTGTCATCCTTCCCAGAAGAAGCGTAGGCCGTCTCAGTGTCAGACAGTTTCTTCTGAAGAGCAGCGAGTTCTCCATCCTTCTGCCTGATCTTGTCAGAAAGACGCTTACAAATTTGCAAATGCCACTTCTTGGCAGCTACAACCTCTTGGCTCAGCTTGTCGAACACTAAGTTCTCCCCAACTATCTCAGCTGTAGAAGCAGAAGCAGCTAGGGCTTGTTCAGTCATTGGTTGCGCATCTGGAGCCGGAGTGTTGGCGGCAGGAGCAGGTTCGGGAGAAATCGATGGTGCACTACAACACAATCACATGTCAGAGGATCATATAGAAATATCCAAACAACAGAATTCGGCAAGAATACTTATGAAGTATCCCTTTTGACGCGGAAGCGTCTTCTCTTGGAGGATGGGCTAGAAGCAGATGTCCCCTGGGAAGACAAGACTTGAGAGATTTTGGAAAATCCTTGAAATAAACTGCCGAAAACTATTTCGATGGGTACCAGATCGCCGGTTCGGGGTACGGCAACACGAGTTGGAGCAAGCTCAGGGACATCGGAAGTGAAGGCCGCTGACGTTGTAGGAGCAACTGTTTCTGTAACGCTTACGAGTTGTTTTCTTTGTCTTTGCCCTGGCTAGGGGCTTCAAAGACTCGACAGCAGTTGAGGGACCGGTAGCTTCGATACCCACCGGGATTTCACCGGATGTGGGATCTGTCGCCTGTTCAGCCCTCTCAGCTTCTCGTGGTGCCCCTGTCTGCTCGATCGTAGCTACATTAGCCACTTTTCGATCAAGTGAGCTAGTAGCATCATCTGCAACGGTCATGTCCTTGTCCCTGGCTCCATCGTCTTCTTCTTCACTGTCCCCGATGATCACATCTACATCAGGAAGGACATCATCGGGGCCAGCTTCATAAAGATTCTGCAGAATGCAAGACCGTTATTACGGGAAATATACCTTCAAAGGGAGTAAAGAAATTTACAATCAACATACCTCAGGAGGAGGATTAGCTGCACTGTAAGGAGGAGGTACTGTTTGTGACACCCAGGTGTCTCCTTTTTTCTTTTTCCACATTTTGATCAGTAGCGTTGAGCTGGTGACATAACATTTTCAAATAATTTGCTTAAGTCAATTATTAAGATTTGAATTTAATTCAATTGAGAGCTAAGCTCTAAAAGAAGTTCAAGAATTTCAAAAGAACTTGACCAAAACAAAAATCCTGAGCAATGCTCTTAGTATAACAAAATTATGGTAAAAAGTTTGAGTTCAAAATAATTCGGGAAGTGTCCCAAATAAATCAAACAAGTTAATAATTCAAACAACTTTGAATAATTTTAAAATTTAGAATTTGAACTTTCTGGGTCCAACTTTTGTGCAAATATCTCTGGCACATTTGCATTTGCAACCCTGTGAAATTTGCGAATTTTTTGAGTTCATTTGAAGCTTCAAAATGAATTTATAAATAAATCGAGGTAAAATCGGGAAAATAAAAAAGAGCTGGACCCACTCGACAGTCTCACTCTGTTTTCCTCTCCCGCTCCTGATCCTTCACCGCCGACCACCACCTCCTGCCTGCCTGCCTGCCTACCGCCGTGTCCATCGCCCACACAGTCCGGATGATCATCATGATCGAGCCTCGAACTCTCCTCTCTAATCTCACTCACTCAGCTCTCTCGTTCTCTTATTCTCTTTCGTTTGCTCAAGCCGCCATGGCCGCCGTCGACTGAAGCTTGTCGCGCCGCCATCTTCGACTATCCCGACCCCAACCAACCCTGCTAGAGCTTCGCCATGAAGTCCTCGTCCACTCCCAGAGCATCTCGACGTCTTCGACAACTATCTCGGCCGGAATCACATCTTCTTTTCCGACCATCTTCGCCGGCCACCTCGACCTAATCATTGGAATACGTCGTCCTCGGTGAGTCTCAGTTCGATTCCTCCCGTTGGCGTGTTCCTCTATCCCTTGCGCATCTCTAGGTCATGATCTCGTCGACGTTTGTGCAGTGTGTCGCTCGCCGTCGCCTCGCCGTGGTCCGCCGCCGTCCCGACGCACTGGATCCCCGCCTCGCACGGTGCTAAGCCACCCCGGTGAGCTTCTTCCCTTGTCTCCTTGACCGGCGCCTAGGCCTTGCTTCACTGGTGCTCACATGGGTACACGTTCACGTGGACTCGCCGTCGTTTGGCCGGAAGAGCCGCGCCAAGCCGTCGCCGCCGTGCGCGCCGAGCGCGCAGAGCGTGCACCTCTGTTTAAAATGAACGAGTGGCAATTTCGTAAATACAGTGGAACTTTGTTTAAACTTCAAAAATCGATATAAAAAGATTCTGAAGTCCAAAAATTGTAAACTAAATTTTGTTAGATTCAGATTGACAAGATCTATCCAAAGAGCATTAGAGTGATCATTGTTCATACATGTTCTGTCCTGTATAATTGTTAGAAGTTAAACCTTAGTTAACCTTGCTAAATTCATAATAAATGATTTACTTATCCAAAAATTGCAAACTAGGGCTTGTTGGAATCCTTGTGACATGCCCTTCACAGTGGTCTATGATGTTCACCTTGTTTCTGTAAAGAGAACTAATTATGAATTTCTCTTTGATAAACTTGTCATCTTCTCAATAAATAATCTAGTCACCAAATAACCTTGAATTGGTGCATGCATGTTAATTAAGTGAACTCAGCTTTAATTCTCTCCTGTTGACATGTCCTGTTCATAGAGATGAACCATGATAATTATTTCTATAAGACACTTTAGTTATAAATTTCTCTTTGATAAACTTGTCATCTTCTTAATAAATTATTTAGTCATCAAATAGTTTTGAGCTTGTGCATGTGTATAGCTTAGGTGATTACCTTTCACCGTAATTTTGGGTTTGACCAGAACTGTTTATCCAAATTTTATAGGATTTATTCCTTGTTGTAACTAGATTGTTGCTACTTAAAATAATTCTTTTAAGCATAAAATAGGTAAAATAAGTGTTGATCTGTTCAAGCATGTTAATAAGTCACTCATGTCCAGAAATGTATTAAAAAGATTTATCATGATTTCTTTAAGTTATTTTAAGGATAACATAGTAAGATAAGATAATAATGCTTCATGAGAGTCAATGAAGGAAATACTTCAGACGAAAGTAATAAATAATTCTAACATAATTTCAGAATTTAACTTCACATTTCAAATGTGAAACCAAGTCACTCTCATTGCATCTACATGTTGTGTTATATTTTCTTTGTATTCTCTTCATTGACATATAATCGCATTTATAGGAAACGACAATCCCGAAGTTGGAGAGGATTTTCAGCAGGATATCTCCACTTAGGAAACTGACTTTGCAGCAACTAACTTAGTTGTTGAAGCTCAAGGCAAGCCCCAGTGCATCCTGCCCTTTTACAAATTTTTGGTTTTAGTAATAATAATGCTAGTGTGTCTAGTATGTATGTGCATTTAAGTTTATAGGAGTTGTTTGAAAATCCTCCTGCATGTGCCCCAAATGTCCTATGTTGTTTATGTGTCTATCCTAGTAGCTCGGTAGAATAACTGCTATGCTTAGTTAAAGTATTCCGTATAGATCAAGTATTATATTTTGGGAATAAAAACTTGATCATTAAAGTTGAAGATAATGGAATGAGTTTATGTTATTTGTGGAGACCTAGTAGTTATGCTCACTTATATTCTGGTTTAATAATGAAGATAAAAGATGGCTAAATTTGATAGCACAAGTTAGGAAATGCTTAAGTGCGAGTCATTTTAAATTCAGCCATCCTATTTAACCTGGTGCATAGTCTAGAGTTAATTTGACGGGTAAGACTTGCTGAGTAATTAGTACTCAGGCTTTGTGCCATTGTGGTTTTCTTCTAGTACAGATGTAAATCTTCCTGAAGGAGTGCTTCCGTGGGACGTGCAAGTCCCCGAAGGATGGACTGCCCATTGGGAGTCAGATGTGCCGCCACAGTGATGTGTGTTGCTAGTGTGGTAATCCGGTGGGCTAGGATTATCACTTTTGCTGTATCGTGAGAGTACTTGTAGCTCTCGTGTATCTACTCGTGTTTTACAAACTTGCCGTTTCGCTTCCGCTGTATCTTGTCACCTAATTATGTAATATTAATGTAAAATCTGGATCGAGTGCTTGTATTATCTCGTGTCTGCTTAAACAGCACCGTGGGACAAAGATCCTGTGGATCAGACTGTTAGAGCTGGTATCAGAGCTGGTCCAAGATAATACAAACACTTAAACGCCGTATTTTGAAAATTACGTTATACGGTGAGGATATATTAGTATTGCCCACATAAGGATGTTAGTGTTCAGGTGGCAATAAGGGTTGTTTGTGTACTTTTCTGTAACGACGCACCGACGCCCAGGTAAGAAGGTAAGTAACATGTATGGCTCAGGAGTTTAACGAGTGGGACTCGTATTGTGGGGGGTGTTATTGTTCCATGAGCCGTCGAGCTCGTGAGGAGGCGAGAGGTGTTGAGATTGTTTGAGCCATGCATTACATTTTGTTTTCGCTGACCATCGGCGTGAATGATGGCGTCACCTGTGTAGGTTGTTTGAGGTGGCGATGTGTGTTTTTCTGCAGGTACACTAACCATGTTAGAGGTCACATCGTTTGCTAGACTAACACGATTGAGAGACGAGTATGCTACCAAAGTACGTGCCGATATAATGGCATTATTTTCTTTTGGTGAGGAACGGAATTAGGTTAAATAAACTTGTTGCATCATGGCATGTTTAAGTTCTGAACTAAAAGTTGCCTTATCTTGATCACTCACCTCTGTATGAAGTTGAAAATAACCAAATATGAAAGAAATCAAATTTGAAATGATCCATATCAATCTACCGTATACTAGGCCCTGTTTTGTCCAGAATCTGTTCTGTTAAATTTCCAAAGTTCAAAAATTCATAACCTGAGCTTTCCTGATCCAATGAAGGTGTTCAAATACTCGTTGGAAAGCCCTGTTAGTTATCTCTTACTTTTTGGTGGTTTCCAAAAAGTTTGGCACTTGGTGTGGTCTTTATGACCAAAAGATTAAGTATCTGTCATCCTGTTGTCCAGCAGGAAGCCATCTATTCAAAAATCCATAACTCAGGTTTTATCTGGAGTTTGGTCGAGTTTGAATACAATCTGGAAAGCTTGTGAAATCATCTTTCATGTCCAAGTGGTCTCATAGGATTTCGAGTTCTGGTGTGATCAGTAGACCAGGATTACTGAACTCATGTCAATCTGCTCTTTCTGGGAAGTGGTTGATAGTGAAAAATTTGTAACTCTTGATTCTGTCATGCACTAGAGGCCATTGAGTACTTGCTGGAAAGCCCTATGAATTGTCTTTCAGTTCCAGGTGGTCTCATATGCATTGGAATTTTCGTTCATTCTGTAGAGAGAAATTACTAAGGTGTTGTCAGTTTGTTTTTCTCAGCAGAACAGTCGACTTTAAAAAAATCATAAGTCTAGTTGTGCTGGGAGTTTGGGTGAGTTTAAACCCAATCTGGAAAGCTGGAGAAAATCTCTGTATCATGGTGCCAATAATCTGTTTCGATCTTCAGTTATGATAGTCGAAAACTGTACATTTCCAGATACGGCACAGTTTCGACTGCTGTGATTCAGAAGCATGTTATTATTTTTGGGTTGCTCCTTGAAACTGGAAAATGTGAAATATAATGTTATTGAACTATCTGCACGTATGTCCAATTATGTAGCCTATTTATTCTGTGGAGGAAAAGATTTGACTTATTCAAATTATGTCCTTACAGATGGCTGCTGAAAACAACGACATGCTTGTTGCCCGTATCCATGAGCTTGAGCAGCAGTTAGTGGATATGGAGCGTGAACATGCTGAAGAAGTTCAGTACCTCAAGGATAAGAATGAAGTTCTTGAGCTGGAGCTAGAACAAGCTCGCAAGGATGCTCAATTCTATTTCAACAACGCGAATGTTTTCGAGCATCACCTTGCCCAAGCTCATAACTTCATCCATGAGCTTCAGAATCAATTGGAGGTTGTTATGCATGATAATCAGCAGCTGTTAGAGCATCAGGCAGCTGTTCCACCTCCTCCTGCCGCTGCTAACCAGCCAGAAGAAGTCCAGGGTAACTCGAGAATGGATTATGAGGATCTCCCGACTCCAGAGCCGGAGCCTTCTCATCTGGAGAGTTGTGCTTCATCGACTCCTACTCCAAGGGTTGCCCTTAACAATGAGGAAGCTAGTCTTGCTGCTGCTATGCGAGAGGCCTTCCAGAAGCGAGGCTATAGGGTCACTAGCTTATATCCCCGAGTGGATTAGGAAGCTAGATGCTAAGGTTACCTTGTAATATAAGTAGTACCTTGTAGTAAGTGATTTTATGCAGTTTTAGATCTTTGTAACATAGATGGCGAGTAGTAGGTGACTTATGTACTGTAAAACCACTTGTGGATCAGTGGTGGTGTCCACAAACGTTTGGCTAGTTGTCGACACCGGTGGATGTGCGTAGGACACGTCTTTTGTTAACTATTACACAACCATGTAATCCTGTCGTTTTGCAAGCTTAATGGAAATGGTTGTTGTTTGCTAAGACTGTCTGTTATTGCCATCCATTATTCTACACTACTACTCTCAATGTGGTACCAAAGGTATTTTATTGAGAGGTGATTAACGTGTATGAACTTCTAATTTTGCAGCATGGTGAACACTCGTCGTACCGACACACCTGAGGGTTCACAGCCCAGGAATCCTGAGCCTCCCACTTTGGCTGAGGCTATCGCTGCACTATTTGCATCCCGTGCTGAAGAATCTGAACTTCTACGTCAGATTGTGCAGAACACGTCCCGCCCTGGTGGACGTCCAGTTCATCATGATCAGCCCCGACAAAGCTCGTATACGGATTTCTTGGCTACTCATCCGCCTACGTTTGAGCGTGCCAAGGAACCTCTTGATGCAGAAAACTGGCTACGGGTCATCGAGTCCAAGTTTGGTCTTTACAATGCACCGAACATCAGAAGACTCTCTTTGCTGCACAGCAACTTTTGGGACCTGCTAGTGCTTGGTGGGCTAATTATGAGGCCTCACTTCCCGCTGGTCATCAAGTGCAGTGGAATGAGTTCAAAACTGCATTCCGCTCTCATTTCATTCCAGCTGGTCTTATGCAGAGGAAGTTTCAAGAATTCCTGGACCTGAAACAAGGAGGGAGGGGTGTCCTCCAATATGCTGAAACTTTCAACCATCTCTCCCAGTATGCTACTTCCTATGTCGATACTGAAGAAAAGAAGAGGACTTCATTCCTCCGGGGCATGAATGCCAAGCTGAAGGAGCGTCTGACTTGGCAGATCACTGGTACTTTCAATGATCTTGTTAATGCTGCTATAATTCAAGAGGACGCAATGCGTCAAGTTGAGGACGAAGAACGGAAGAGGAAGACTCCTCCTAATGTTTCTGCTGGACAGCCATCAAAATCTAGGCTGGTTTATATTTCTCCATCCGGACAGCGTTTCCGAGCACCACAGCAGCAGCAATTTTATCGTCCACCGCAGCAGCAATTTTCTCGACCATCACCACAGCAGCAAGGTGTAGCTCGTGATTCTAATCAGCAGCAAAATCAAGCTTCACGCGCTCAACCTTCTTCTGGAAGACCAGGAAACAGTAACACTTGCTTTAATTGTGGAAAAGCTGGTCATTTTGCTCGAGATTGCAAGGCCCCGAAGAACCCCAATAATCAACCTTTGAGTCAAGCATCTAACCAACAAAGAGGTGCTGCTCCTCGCAAGGGTCACGTGAATTATACCGATGTGGAAGAAATTCCACAGGGAGAACCTGTGCTGACGGGTATGTTTTCGCTTTACCGTCAACCTGTTCTTGTTCTTTTTGATTCCGGTGCTTCACATAATTTTGTTAGCATGAGATGCATACAAAAATATCATCTCCAAACCAGTACACTTAAACCACCCTATAAGATCCATTCTCCTGGTGGTCAAATAATAGCTGATCAAATTCTGTATAAGGCCCCTTTAGAGCTTAATTGCAAGAGTTATCTTACCGACTTTATCATGCTTCACAATTAGAAGATAGACCTGATATTAGGCATGTCTTGGATGAATTTTCATAAGGCTATGCTAGACATTGCACCTCGTATTGTACACTTGAACTCTCCAATTCATGGTCCTGGCTCAATTCCCTTGTGTTCGGATCCACCTCAAAATTCCGTCGTCAATAAATTGGAGGGAAAATCTCTGGAGGATATTCCTGTTGTTCGGGAATTTCCCGATGTATTTCCGGATGATATATCTGGCCTACCCCCTGATCGAGAGGTTGAGTTCAAAATTGAATTACAACCAGGCACTTCTCCAATCTCTCGTCGACCATACAAGATGGCACCAAAAGAATTGGCCGAAATGAAGACCCAAATAAAAGAGCTACTTGAGAAGGGTTTTATTCGTCCAAGTTCTTCACCATGGGGTTGTCCAGCCATTTTTGTGAAAAAGAAGGATAATACACTACGTATGTGTGTTGATTACCGGCCATTAAATGAAGTCACCATCAAGAATAAATATCCGCTGCCCCGGATTGATATTCTCTTTGATCAATTGATGGGTGCTAAAGTCTTCTCCAAAATTGATCTTCGCTCCGGATATCATCAAATAAAAATTCGAGCAGAAGATATTCCAAAGACCGCCTTCTCTACCAGATATGGATTATTTGAATATCTGGTAATGTCATTCGGGCTGACCAACGCTCCTGCTCACTTCATGTATCTCATGAATTCAGTGTTCATGCCCGAGTTGGACAAGTTTGTGGTGGTCTTTATCGATGATATTCTAATCTATTCCAAATCTGAAGAAGAACATGCCGAGCATCTCCGTATTGTGCTCCAACGTCTGCGATACCACAAATTATTCGCCAAATTCAGTAAGTGTGAATTTTGGTTGGACAGTGTACCATTTCTTGGTCATGTGGTTTCAGCAGAAGGCATCTCCGTGGATCCAAGCAAAGTACAAGATGTATTGGATTGGAAATCACCAAAGTCAGTTTCTCAAGTTCGCAGCTTTTTGGGACTTGCTGGATATTATCGGCGATTCATTCCTAACTTCTCTCAACTGTCTAAGCCCATTACAAGGCTGCTGAAAAAGATGTGAAGTTCAAGTGGGATGACCGCTGTGAAGAAGCTTTTCAGAAGTTGAAGGAATTATTAACCACTGCTCCAGTCTTAGCTCAGCCAGACACCACTAAACCTTTCGATGTTTATTGTGATGCTTCTGGAACAGGACTAGGCTGTGTGCTCATGCAAGATGGCCGTGTCATTGCTTATGCTTCACGGCAATTGCGAAAGCATGAAGAGCATTATCCAACTCATAATCTGGAGTTAGCTGCAGTGGTTCTTGCATTGAAAATATGGCGCCATTACCTTCTTGGAAACTTGGTGCACATATATACAGATCATAAAAGCCTCAAATATATTTTCACTCAGTCTGATCTGAACATGAGGCAACGTAGATGGCTCGAGTTAATCAAAGACTACGAGTTGGAAATTCACTACCATCCTGGTAAAGCCAACGTAGTCGCTGATGCACTGAGTCGTAAAGTGCATTGCAATAATTTGATGTTGGACTTCCGGGATAGCACCACTGAAGACGATATTTCAGAGCCGAGTCATCATGTTATGCCCAGCCTTGTCATTCACAATTTGGCTATTCAATCTTCTATCCGTGACGAAATAATAGCTGCTCAAAAGGATGATTATGATATAGGCCGTATTAAGCAGAAAATGAAAGTTGGCAAGGCTAAAGGTTTTCGACAAGATGCCAACGGTGTCCTCTGGTTTGATAACCATTTGGTTGTACCAAGGGATTTTAGCCTGCGTCACAAAATTCTTGACGAAGCCCATCATTCCAAATATTCCATTCATCCTGGCAGCAACAAAATGTATCAAGACTTGAGGAAGAACTTTTGGTGGATTAAAATGAAAAGAGAAGTGGCTCGTTATGTCAATAGGTGCGATACTTGTAAAAGAGTCAAAGCTGATCATCTGAGAAAAGCAGATTTGCTCCAACCATTAAGCATCCCTGCATGGAAATGGGAAGATATAAGCATGGATTTTATTGTAGGCCTTCCTCTTACCTCGCGCAAGCACGACTCAATTTGGGTCATTGTGGACAGGCTTACAAAGTCGGCACATTTTATACCAGTCAATACTTGCTATAAGATTCGTCAGTATGCGGAACTCTACATCACGAGAATTCTCTGTCTTCATGGTGTTCCTAAGACCATTATTTCAGATCGAGGTCCCCAGTTTATCGCTCGTTTCTGGGAACAGCTGCATGCATCTTTGAATACTACTTTAATTCGAAGCTCTGCTTATCATCCTTCCACTGATGGACAAACTGAGCGTGTCAATCAAATATTGGAAGACATGCTCAGGGCTTGTGTTTTGACACAGGGTGGTAATTGGGATGAATATTTACCTCTTGCTGAGTTTTGTTACAACAACAGTTATCAGGAGAGTATAAAAATGTCCCCGTTTGAAGCGTTATATGGGCGAAGTTGTAGAACTCCACTTAATTGGTCTGAGCCCAGAGAGAGGGTGATTTTTCGTCCTGACATTGTAAAAGAGGCTGAAGAAAAAATCCGGGTCATTCAAGCCAATCTTAAAGCTGCAAAATGTCGTCAAGAAAAATACGCCAATCGACGACGCCGACCCTTATCCTTCGATCAAGGCGACCATGTGTATCTCCGAGTATCCCCTATGAAAGGTGTTCAGCGTTTTGGGGTCAAAGGAAAGTTAGCGCCACGGTACATTGGTCCCTTTCTAATTATTGAGAAATGTGGTCCTGTGGCATACAAGCTTCAATTGCCTGCAAATTTATCGGGTGTTCATGACATCTTCCATGTCTCTCAACTCAAGAAATGCCTTAAGCCTCCGGTTGACATTGTTATGGAAGATGTGGAACCTCTTCAATCGGATTTGACATACTCTGAGTACCCAATCAAAGTTCTCGATGAAAAAGAACGAGTGACTCGGAAAAGAACTCTCAAGTTCTTTAAAATTCAATGGAGTAATCATTCGGAAGATGAATCGACTTGGGAGACCGAAGAATTTCTACGTACTCATTATCCGGAATTCTGGTCGTCACTTCCAGGTAGCGAAATAAAACTTTCCTGATGATCTACCTTCCCTGAACTTGCCTTGTCTTTAATCTCGGGGCGAGATTTCTTTAAGGGGGGAGGGTTGTGAAACCCAGGTGTCTCCTTTTTCCTTTTTCCACATTTTGATCAGTAGCGTTGAGCTGGTGACGTAACGTTTTCAAATAATTTGCTTAAGTCAATTATTAAGATTTGAATTTAATTCAAATTGAGAGCTAAGCTCTAAAAGAAGTTCAAGAATTTCAAAAGAACTTGACCAAAACAAAAATCCAGAGCAATGCTCTTAGTATAACAAAATTATGATAAAAAGTTTGAGTTCAAAATAATTCGGGAAGTGTCCCAAATAAATCAAACAAGTTAATAATTCAAACAACTTTGAATAATTTTAAAATTTAGAATTTGAACTTTCTGGGTCCAACTTCTGTGCAAATATCTCTGGCACATTTGCATTTGCAACCCTGTGAAATTTGCGAATTTTTGGAGTTCATTTGAAGCTTCAAAATGAATTTATAAATAAATCGAGGTAAAATCGGGAAAATAAAAAAGAGCTGGACCCACTCGACAGTCTCACTCTGTTTTCCTCTCCCGCTCCTGATCCTTCACGCCGACCACCACCTCCTGCCTGCCTGCCTGCCGCCGTGTCCATCGCCCACACAGTCCGGATGATCATCATGATCGAGCCTCGAACTCTCCTCTCTAATCTCACTCACTCAGCTCTCTCGTTCTCTTATTCTCTTTCGTTCGCTCAAGCCGCCATGGCCACCGTCGACTGAAGCTTGTCGCGCCGCCATCTCCGACTATCCCGACCCCAACCAACCCTGCTAGAGCTTCGCCGTGAAGTCCTCGTCCACTCCCCAGAGCATCTCGACGTCTTCGACAACTATCTCGGCCGGAATCACATCTTCTTTTCCGACCATCTCCGCCGGCCACCTCGACCTAATCATTGGAATACGTCGTCCTCGGTGAGTCTCAGTTCGATTCCTCCCGTTGGCGTGTTCCTCTATCCCTTGCGCATCTCTAGGTCATGATCTCGTCGACGTTTGTGCAGTGTGTCGCTCGCCGTCGCCTCGCCGTGGTCCGCCGCCGTCCCGACGCACTGGATCCCCGCCTCGCACGGTGCTAAGCCACCCCGGTGAGCTTCTTCCCTTGTCTCCTTGACCGGCGCCTAGGCCTTGCTTCACTGGTGCTCACATGGGTACACGTTCACGTGGACTCGCCGTCGTTTGGCCGGAAGAGCCGCGCCAAGCCGTCGCCGCCGTGCGCGCCGAGCGCGCAGAGCGCGCACCTCTGTTTAAAATGAACGAGCGGCAATTTCGTAAATACAGTGGAACTTTGATTAAACTTCAAAAATCGATATAAAAAGATTCTGAAGTCCAAAAACCGTAAACTAAATTTTGTTGGATTCAGATTGACAAGATCTATCCAAAGAGCATTAGAGTGATCATTGTTCATACATGTTCTGTCCTGTATAATTGTTAGAAGTTAAACCTTAGTTAACCTTGCTAAATTCATAATAAATGATTTACTTATCCAAAAATTGCAAACTAGGGCTTGTTGGAATCCTTGTGACATGCCCTTCACAGTGGTCTATGATGTTCATCTTGTTTCTGTAAAGAGAACTAATTATGAATTTCTCTTTGATAAACTTGTCATCTTCTCAATAAATAATCTAGTCACCAAATAACCTTGAATTGGTGCATGCATGTTAATTAAGTGAACTCAGCTTTAATTCTCTCTTGTTGACGTGTCCTGTTCATAGAGATGAACCATGATAATTATTTCTATAAGACATTTTAGTTATAAATTTCTCTTTGATAAACTTGTCATCTTCTTAATAAATTATTTAGTCATCAAATAGTTTTGAGCTTGTGCATGTGTATAGCTTAGGTGATTACCTTTCACCATAATTTTGGGTTTGACCAGCACTGTTCATCCAAATTTTATAGGATTTATTCCTTGTTGTAACTAGATTGTTGCTACTTAAAATAATTCTTTTAAGCATAAAATAGGTAAAATAAGTGTTGATCTGTTCAAGCATGTTAATAAGTCACTCATGTCCAGAAATGTATTAAAAAGATTTATCATGATTTCTTTAATTTATTTTAAGGATAACATAGTAAGATAAGATAATAATGCTTCATAAGAGTCAATGAAGGAAATACTTCAGACGAAAGTAATAAATAATTCTAACATAATTTCAGAATTTAACTTCACATTTCAAATGTGAAACCAAGTCACTCTCATTGCATCTACATGTTGTGTTATATTTTCTTTGTATTCTCTTCATTGACATATAATCGCATTTATAGGAAACGATAATCCCGAAGTTGGAGAGGATTTTCAGCAGGATATCTCCACTCAGGAAACTGACTTTGCAGCAACTAACTTAGTTGTTGAAGCTCAAGGCAAGCCCCGGTGCATCCTGCCCTTTTACAAATTTTTGGTTTTAGTAATAATAATGCTAGTGTGTCTAGTATGTATGTGCATTTAAGTTTATAGGAGTTGTTTGAAAATCCTCCTGCATGTGCCCCAAATGTCCTATGTTGTTTATGTGTCTATCCTAGTAGCTCGGTAGAATAACTGCTATGCTTAGTTAAAGTATTCCGTATAGATCAAGTATTATATTTTGGGAATAAAAACTTGATCATTAAAGTTGAAGATAATGGAATGAGTTTATGTTATTTGTGGAGACCGGGCAGGGATATTGCATATGTAGGTTGCAGCAACTCACGGAGGGGTTGGCTGCTGTAGCCCTGCCTAGTCGATTAAGGACCGATTCGATGTTGGCCCCTTGATCAAGTATTGAACAGTACCGGAGGCATACTAGTATAATGGGAACTAGTAAACTGATGTAGCATGTATGGTGGCATCGTTGGTTGGTACCCAGTCCACTGGTCGAAAGACACGCTGGGCGTAGTTGGGCAGGTCTAGGCCACGACGGTGGTAGGACGGCTGCCCAATTCCTTGCACTGGACCCTGCCTTGGTGTTTACTGTCTTGTGAAAGGTTGCCGTATATGACCATCTTGAGTGGTGTGTATACGTCGTGTAATTCGGGTTTTCCCCAGCTGGTGTAAATCGATTGCAATCGCTGTCCCTCGCAGTAATGAGTACCGCTTGTGAATTGAGCCTTCACGTAGCACACATATAAGAATGATGATTATGGATGATGGTTATAGTTGTTTGGAGATATACTATTATGCTATATGGATCTTGCTTATGTTACATATATTACTGATGATTGCTAGTAGTTATGCTCACTTATATTCTGGTTTAATAATGAAGATAAAAGATGGCTAAATTTGATAGCACAAGTTAGGAAATGCTTAAGTGCGAGTCATTTTAAATTCAGCCATCCTATTTAACCTGGTGCATAGTCTAGAGTTAATTTGACGGGTAAGACTTGCTGAGTAATTAGTACTCAGGCTTTGTGCCATTGTGGTTTTCTTCTAGTACAGATGTAAATCTTCCTGAAGGAGTGCTTCCGTGGGACGTGCAAGTCCCCGAAGGATGGACTGCCCATTGGGAGTCAGATGTGCCGCCACAGTGATGTGTGTTGCTAGTGTGGTAATCCGGTGGGCTAGGATTATCACTTTTGCTGTATCGTGAGAGTACTTGTAGCTCTCGTGTATCTACTCGTGTTTTACAAACTTGTCGTTTCGCTTCCGCTGTATCTTGTCACCTAATTATGTAATATTAATGTAAAATCTGGATCGAGTGCTTGTATTATCTCGTGTTTGCTTAAACAGCACCGTGGGACAAAGATCCTATGGATCGGACAGTTAGACTGTTGAAGGCTTAGGCTTCGGCCCAGTACCTACGATGTCATATACTCACTGAAAGACATTGTCTTCAGAGAGTTCAGTAACTGGAATGGAGAGAAAAAGATGACAGGCTTATCAAACAGAAATCAGATATCAAGCATATACTGGTATATTGATAACTGATGGACATCTACCTCCCACTGGTAGCCAATTGGGTTCGCCAGGACCTTCGTAGAGCATGGCTAGTGGATCGCGCCTCTGAAGAGGGAAGATACGTCTTCGGACAAACTCTTCCACAACATGTTCTCCTCTCAGACCAAGCTTGATCAGCTCATTGACTCTAGCTATCATCTTGTTTAATCGAGGAACATAAGTTGGGGGGCTCTTGTCCCAATCGCTATGATTCGGCATTAAACCATCGAGCTTGATTGAGGAGCTCTCTTCTCCCATGTCCAAGATCAGATACCTAGCGTCATACGTGCTCCAGGAAGACTTGTACTGATACGGAATGAATTCTCTTCTGTCCCTAAGTACAAAGCCTACCGAGAAGACCATCATCTGATCCTTGTAGTACTGTGGCGTATGATAATGACGCCACAGATTCAAGCAGGGGGCTACGCCCAACCAACAATCGCACAAAGCAGCAAACATGCTAAGCATCATGACAACATTGGGTTTGAGTTGAGCAAGCTCTATATGGTAAAATCTACAGATCTGCTCAAGAAACTTAGAGGGCGGAAGATTAAAGCCACACATGAGATGAGCTTCGAATACCGGGAGTTCCTTGGTGTTGGCGTGATGATAGTCGAAGTCACTGTTGTTCCGCCGCGTCCCGAAAGCAGAGATCAATCCCTTCCTCTCCAGTTCATCCAAGTAGCCCTAAGGTGAGAGTGGATTTCTTCCAGTACTCGTACAAATTTGGGATCTCTCCCTTCTTCATATTCTGCTGTGCTTGGGTGAGGGAAATGTTGGAGTCCTGGGAGTCAGAGGATTGAAGCTCGTTGGGATGGCCGGAGGCGGTTGCAGATGAGGATGATGCGGCCATGAGAAATGTTTAGGGTTTGTGGAAATGGAAAGGAGTGCGGACTATAGGATGGAGGAAAGAGAATACGGCATGAGGAGTTTAAGTAAACCCGGCGTGATGGTTCACATTCCCATAAATGCAGAACTTCCCCTTCTAGAGTTACGCGCGAAAGATATCGAAGTGGTACCCTTTTCCATTATTTAAAGGATATGTTTGGATCTGCGCCCAGTTTTGAAAGACTAATTATCCAGATTTAAAATAGGGTACTTTCCTGGAGACGGGTGCTGAGATAATTAAAAGGTTTCGATTAATGGTCCTGGTCGGAAAGGAACTTCGGTGCGTTAAAAACGTGTTGTGTAATACTCCCGAAGAGCTCCCGGCTAATGATTGTTAGTTGTTACGAAGACTTACTTCGCCAAGGTATGTCGAAGAGGTTAGTTCAGTTATCTCGGAGACTTATGCAATGAGTGTTGTCAAAAAAGAAGTCAATATCATCGATGCAATATCATTCAAAGATTAGATCTTTGGATTGAAGGCAGCCAAAAGCTCATTATAAGCAAGTGGTACAAGAAGATATCTAGATTCTACTCTCCACACTGCTTGACAGAAGAATAAACAGGAGAAGAAGAAAAAAATAAGAAAATCTAGTCTACTATGAAGGGAATGGCATGATAGCCACCCCCTTATCCCTAGTTCTGCTGATCATCAGCGTCCTCAGGGGCTGCAACAGCAGCATCAGCATCAACATCGTCCTCCTCATATGTGATGAGGGGGGAGGATGCTTCGGCAGCAGCAGCAGCAGAGCCTGCTCCTACGCCGCCCTCATCTTGATTGATAAGCGGGAGGGGCACCTCAGTTGTGGAGAGGGTAGAACCCTCGTTCAACGCCATGACCGGGTTGATGACCCCGATAGGAAGAGGAAGATTTTCTGCAGCGGCGGGAATGGAGCCACCCGCCTGACTGGACCCGACTTGGGTACTTGCCTAGGAGGCCCAGCCAGGGTCATACAGGACCATGGTCTTCTTCTTGGCCAGTTCGTCGTTGTTGCTGTCGTCGCTGTTGTCGCTGTCGTTGTTGCCGTCGTTGTCGTCGTCGGAGTCGTCGAGGAGGACGGGTTTTGCGTCCGCCGGAATCCCCCGTGGCCCCTTGTTCAGGGCGACGTGGAGGCGGCGAGCAAACTCTTCATCTCCCGCCATGTCCACCTCCAGATCTACAACCTGAGATGAATCTGGAGGGGAACTTGGAGGAGGAAGCACGTAATCCTCCACAGAAAGCGGAGGAGGAGCAGCAGTTGCCGGCGGTGGTGTGTCAGCGGGATGCGCGGAGGAAGATCCCGACCCGCCGGCGAGCGCATCGTCGAACCACTTCATGAACTGAGGAGTGGTGGTTCTTTTTTTGCCCATGGTGGATGGTGGATGCGAAAGTGATACTTGCAGGCTCCGCCGTTCCCATTATTTATAACTAAAAGGTGGCCTTTCGGAAACTGAAAGGTCAAGCGTAAAGTGGATATTTTATGTTTCTTCCTGGGTAACCGTGCGGCGATGCGGTGCGTTCAAGGGAAACCTTGGTGGGCCTGGTTTGAAGAGTAAAGACAAAGAACAGAAGGGTCGCATCAAAGTCTTTTCATACTCTGAAGCGGAGTCAACGCCATGGCTGAACCGAGAAAAAGGGATAAGGATGAGAATTAATTAATATTTCCTCTAGATTCTCTGGATGGACGGTTCTCTTAAGGGCCTGGTGTTGGTGGAGTTGTTTGAAGGGAGGTTATTCCGATCACCCAGTACAGTTGTTGTTGTTTCGATGACTCGTTCGTTCAGCTGTTTCGATGACCCGGTTTGTTCAGCTGGTTCCGATGACCTGGTTCGTTCAGTTGTCTTAATGACTTGGTGCACTTAGTTGTTCCGACGACTCAAGGTTTGAAGATGAGAATATCTGAAGTATGTGTGCTAAATGAAGAACATATATCTTGTCAGAGGTTCGCATGAAGATGAAGATCACTTCGTACAAAAGACGAATCTATCAAGTGACATGTTCGGGGGCTTATGTCGTAACCCATATTTTCAGATATTCCCGAAAATTTAGTTCTGTATTTTCCGAAGACTTGTATCGTACGAAAGGAAACTTGTAGATAGACTCTGAATCTGTTACTATAGATCGGAAGTCTTGTAGAACAAGGCAAGGACTCCTAGAGACGGTAACAGGACTATAAATATACAAGTAATCCTCCGATGAGAGGAGATCATCAGATATCATACACACCACCATATTCAACACGATACACACTGGACGTAGGGTTATTATCCTTCAGGAGGCCCGAACCAGTATAAATTCTTCGTGTGCCCTAGATCGATTCCTCTATTGATCGTTGCTCCCTCGATCTAAGTATTTGCCGTTCTCCCGAATAATCGGGCGACGACAAAAACTAAAAACAAAAAAAATGAGTGACCTTGCGAGTTGGGACGATAAGGAAGGCTCCACTGTATCACACTTTGCACCTCAGCTCTCTCTCTCTCTCTCTCTCTCTTGGGTACAAGGGCACGAAGGCCCCAGCCATATGTATTACCATAGCCCAGCTGGAAAAAAAAATGTATTACTATAGGTCAAAACAAACGTTTACAGGGCAAGATCAAAAGCATTATCGGGCAAATGGCATCGTACCCAAAAACTCATCGGAACCCCCCGCCAAAAAATAAAATAAAATTACAGATACCCTTATATCAAACAAGAAAGACACTTTCACTATCACTCTCACTCCTCTCCTGATCAGCCCCACATTAATTAACCAGTGCAGGCTTTCAGCATCTTCAGCAACTGGAGATCCCCTTGTTCATCCTCACAAGTCTTCTAGCAAGATCCTTCAACTAGCTTATGTACAACTAGACTTCTAAGTGCCCTTTGGACAGAGCACATTCCAGAATTGAAGCATGCCAACTAATTTGATCCACAAGACTTTTCACATCCTGTCATGCCACAATACCATGACGAAACCCAATCAGCATGGGCTGACGTCAAGCCATTTCGACCCATCAACCTTAAGATTGCTTAAACCGATTATCACTATACTAGGCTCTGGCTGGGCGCCACGAGGCCCATCCTGCTTGCAGCCATGGGTTGGTGTATAGTTGTACTCCTGCAGTCCTGCTTCACTTTATCTTTTAGCATGGCAAATTTAATGTAACCTTGAATCCATGTCACTTTATGTAAACATTTTTTTGGCTAATCTAGCTACACATTTTGATAATTTAAGAACTTTTTTACCATGTTGTAGGAACTATTCAAATTTGAACTATACGTGTCAAAAATAAGAGATTAAATTTGAAAATACATTCTATATGTGTGCTTGCATATATGGATCGACAACCCGGTAATTTGGGTTGATGTAGCGTTTAGCGCAAGCAAGCAGGAAGCTGTCACAACAGGAGTCTAGGTTGCGTGAGCAAATTAATGCTGCCTGCGTAGATTAGCTGAAATGGTAAGTGCTATCCTATTTTGTTGCTTCGTAGTAGCTAGCTCCAAATATAGAGATACCTTCACCTGTACGAGAATTGAGTTGTTGCGATGTACTCCTTCCATTCCACAATGTAAGCATTCCTAAAATCCCAATGCAAAATTAGTCAAGTAGGGAAAAGTTATATATATGCCCCTCAAATCGGAACGACGTACGCACGCGGAGTTTCCATCGATTGATTTGGCGTCGCTCCAAATGAAACAGCACCGTCAAAGCGCGTCGTCCAAACGATCACCAACATAAGCAGCGTTCGGTCGCTTAATTTGCGTGGCTCGGATGTCTTCGGCTCCAGGTTGTTGGACTGTTTGCTGCCAAACAAATTACTGTATCTAGTACGATGGCATCAGTCTCCTCCCTACCGCCACGAAGTAATACAGTCTCAGAAGCGCGATGGTCTGCTTGCCGGTTGCCAACACGGACGAGGCGCGGCACATTAGCTGTGCTGACGACGCACACATCGACGTCGACATGAACGCTGTGGAGGCAAGCAGCGACATCCCATATGCAGCAGATCGACATGTCGACAGAGCCAAATAGCAATCAGTCAACATCGACCGAGTCATAAACGTACATGATGCTTGTTGGATGTGATTAATCGATGAACGAGGTTCTACAAGAACGAATCGATCGCAGGGGAAGATGATCAGTTGGTCAACCAATCAAAATCATTATATGAGTATCATGATAATATCATGCTTCAGTTTTACTCTTTCCTAATGTTCAGTGGCTGGTCAGAATTAAACCGGCCATGTCATCTATGTTTGTGGCGCGACGCACTTGACAATATTATCTCCGGCCATGGCATCTCTCTAAGGTAGCAGCACGAGGAGAAAGATTTAATTTGGGAGCAGTCTGAAGTGGCAATAAGCAAGGAGAACACGCTACTGCTTACGCTTTTTCTGTATGAGCTCGACCTACACTCGATAAAGATGCTAAAGGTATCATTGCCGGTAATAACTACGCACCAAACAAGTTGATGCGTTACTCAGGCATCTATGGTTCAATGCGCTTTTTATACATGCATATCCCGACCCAGCATTTTTACTGTCCCGTAACCAAGATAAACTAGGTGAAACACCGCGCGTTGCCGCGAGGACCTAAAGTTTTATTTAGAGGAGACGATAATAAACTATAATAAACTCATCAAAACATATGTGGCACTGAAAGTTTAAGACAACAAAATATACAGCAGAAATTGATCAAATAACCCAAGTGCATTCAAATTATCTATCCCACTATTTAGAATTTTGATGAGTTACAGTTTGTTGTGCAAGCTTATCAAATTAGATGCCAAATGTACCAAATACTCCTAAGAAAAGTCAAAGAAAGAAAAGAAGGAAATATACAGTAAGAAGATGAACGGTTGCGTGAAGATAGCCAATCCTTTCTGCAACCATATGTTTTTAGTTGTTTGTACTAAAACAGACAAAAAAAGGAAAATTAAATGGCGTGGGATTTCGGAGGAAGATTATGAACTTAAGAAGCAAGATCAATTGCCAACGGCATGCATATCAAATCCCATGTTGGTTGCCTGGTTGCCCTTGTGCCTCTGTGCCTGTGACTCTTGTTAAAGTGGTGGACTGGAGCACCGCATGTGGCAGAGATGATATGGATGGAGATGGAAGACAAAGCAAGCAGCGAGGAGGTGTGGGAACACGTATCAAAGAGGATATAAATAGAGAAGAATTACAATGCCACAATTAGGAGGATTAACTGCGCCATAATTTGGATGCGGGCTGGCTTCCAAATTGAATCCCGAGACTTAATTGTGGCTAATGATAAAAGCGTGAAGATGAAGGGCTCGTGAGCACAAAAGTCTGTATTTACTGAAACGTGATCATTCAACCACCAAACTGAACACTCGATGGCTGTGATATGCTAGTGATCAATAATCTGACGGCTATATTATTTGGGATGACGTGGCTCAATATGAGAGCAGCTTTATAGCAATAACTACACTAAATGGGTTGCATCTATATAAGATACTAGGTGATTCCCCGCGCGTTGCTGCGGGATTGAGAAAAGGATAATGTGAGAAAAAATTTTGTATAGTTGATGAGAGTATTAAACGACGTTGGAATTCAAGTATTGAAATTAGTAAGTTTCCTTTTATGATATATTGAGCCTTTTTACTCAAAGGTTGCTATTACTACAAATTTACACAAAAAAATATAACTGACATGCTCTTGATATATGCAAGTAGGCAATCTCTGGGCAAACGTGTGGCAACTCTTTCCTCTTACAAAGTTCAGATATGAGAATTCTTGTTTTCTTTCCCTGATCAGGCATAACTACATGGCATGAAGAACTTGTTGGGCATAATATAGGAAAATAAAAGAAGATATGTGGCACATAATCAAATTTACTATGAAAATGTTTTCCAAAGATGATCCGCCAATGTAGCCTTACCAAAATTCTCACGTTGAGTTATATATGTAAGCATTTAAAGAAAATATATTAGTGCACATTACATTCTATATAAGTAACTGCAGACAAATCTAGTAGCTGCTTTCACTTAGAGATTACGAAGGATTAGAGATACCATCAGTTTTTTTTTTTTTTTTTGAAGGAGAGATACCATCAGTTACCAATCAACTTTCGTATGTTGCCAAAAATGAAGACAATTCCCCAATTCATAAACTATTTTGATGATAAATTTGAAGGACTGAACATGACACAAAGGATTTTGTTGCCATTTAAGCTCCTTTAAAACATCAAGAAGGTATACCAGTGTGCTTGGAATCTGAGAATCGAGAGGGGCCAAAAAGGCTATTAGCATGAGTGGCTGTACTAACAGCATGTTTTTGGATTTGAAATCTCTTTCACCATCTTTTCTGTTGGATAGGCAAGAAAAACAGAGCAAGAAAAGCACAAACTCTGGGATTATATTGCGATGAAAGGCATATGCAAGGATCATGAGAATCCGTACCTGTTTATTGATAAACATGAAAATAATACATACCTGAAAAGAAATCATTAGGAGTTGATTCAATCCTGCAAAGCGTTAGAGAGAGGGAATTATACAGACGTGCGGGGAGAAATATTAGAGAGAGAGAGAGAGAGAGAGAGAGAGAGAGAGAGAGAGAGAGAGAGAGAGGCACATTGGAAACCACCAGTCGAGATTGTGGGAGCCTAGTCGCAGGCTTGGCTGCCATGGTGGCGGATGGAAGACTGCTAGGAGGTTGAGGAAAAAGATTTTAATTGGGCATATAATAACGCTGCTACTGGACATGGAATGGATCTGGTAACTATGTAACGGACATGGTAATTCTGCTAACGGACAATTAAACGATGGAGGTAGAATCAATGACAATTGAAACCACGGCGCTGCGGCCTGCAGTGAAAGAGATTAGCGTGCAAGTGATCTGTTCACTTGTCAATCCGTGATGCTAATGGTCTGATCTAACGTTCAGGATGCCAAGAACAATGTGATCGGACGGACCGAACAATTGAGATGATGTGGCTTCATGAGGATTGAGAGAAATAGCAATCAATGATACTTAGTTGGTTGCACTTATAAAGAATATATAGATATAGATTTGATATCCTATTATTATGTCTTCCTTCAGATACACTGCAAGACAATGAACACCTTTGGAGACAATGTTAAGTGCATAGAAAGATACCTGGATAGTATTCTGATTGTTCTACCTTAATCCAAGTCAAAGAGATTTGACACGCTTGCAGTTCTAACATATCAAAGAAATTTCTAATAGAGCATTTGGACACCGAAAAATACATCAATTAGATACGGAGTGATGGTCACTGAGACGATTTTTTATGATTTTTTGCCTTACGTTATGCTGTGGTAAAGATATCAAGGGCCACAAAGGAGTTAAAAAAGACAAATATCAAACATACAAATTAGCACCCTTTTGCTATAGTTGTCACATGTTTCATGGCCCGTAAATTTTACATTTGGATGCTATATATAAGTCTACTAATAAAATGTAATAACTGAATGTCGTAACAAAATTTCTTAATATATGCTACTAATATTTTTAAAATCATCGATGGCACAGCGATATCCATGGATATATCTTGTCACTATAGCACCCTTTTGCTATAGTTGTCGCATGGTTAATGGGCTAGTGAACTAAATTAGGAACAGCTAGATGTTTTCAATGAAAAAGCTGTTAGATAATCAGACGCGAAAGCGTTTCTCCAATAACACAAACGCCAAATCACAATATACAGAAAATAGAACGACACGAGACACGATGTTTTTTTAGCTAGGTTCGGCGATGTGGCTACATCCTCGGGGTGTGACTACGGACGCTCCTCCCCATCATAACCGTAGTAACACCAGCATCCAGGAGTATATGGCTTGGCTGCCTCTAGGGCATGCTGCCCTAGCCACCGTCACCCTTTGCCTACTCATCTGTTGTTGTTGCGGTTGCAACGGTGGTGCCCTCATATTTATAGGCCAAGGAATACAAGTCCAACAGGAACTCTATTCCTAACACCTAATACAACTCAAGTCCCAATTACAACCGACTTCCGTACACATATTCGACACAAATATAACAAACTCCACCTTGACGAATATGCACGCCACCTTGAAGTTGTCCATGCTCAAATCTCCGTGTACGCGGACTTGAGTCGCCTCATCCACTGCTCACCTCGAACAGCCCGGCGAGGCTGTCTCGCCGCCGAAACTAAACACCACAATACATGCAGCCCCATCCTCCACGACTCCCCCTTTTAGCCTAGAGTGATGAGCATTCGACCTCTCGCCTATCATCACAGTCTTGCCATTTTGCATCACCATCAAAGTCTTTCTATATGGCGCCGCCTGATACAACCAACCTTTCTCACGCAGAATCCCAAGCGAGATAAGATTCCTCCTCAGTTCCAGAACATGCCGCGTACCCTCAAGTAGCACCTCCTGACCATCATACATTGTAAGCTTGATGTTGCCAACTCCCATCATACGGTGTCTTGTATCATCTCCCAAGTGAGCAAAACCAAAGTCACCCTCAACATATGAAGAAAACCACTCTTTCTGATGTAACACCCAAGTCGAGAGTATGGCTCCAGGCCCGTACGCCTATAATGCGGGTCCCACCTCTCAGTAGCAACTCTTACGCTTTCGTCCTCGCTTCGTGTAAAAGGGTTAACCCGGTTACTACTGCAATCTGGACTGGGTATTTAAGTTGGTCATGCTCTCTCTCAACTTCCAATGTGGGACTAAACCATGCACACTAGCACTACATGCTCAGCTGCATTTTGGGCCGAATCTTTTTGGGCCGTGCTTTCACAGCCTCCCCTCCTTAGAACTTGACGTCCTCGTCGGCAACCAATTTACCCCTAGGGGACAGATGTACACGATCACCTCTCTTGGCTATGTACGGACGTCCAGTACTAGCACACGCCGCGTACGTCCAGTTAGCAGCGTACGTACCATACCGTGTCCCAATCATGTCGGGTACACGCGCCATGCGTAAGCACTGCGTCCCTACGCCCGAACGACGACCGTGCCCTTCTCAAGGGACCCGTATGCGTCCATGAAACCCCGAGAGTTGGCTCTGAATATCATCTGTAACGCTCCAGCCCAGAGTGCGGCTCCAGGCCTGTATGCCCATAGTACGGGCCTCACCTCACAGTAGAAACTCTTACGCTTTCCTCCTCGCTTCGCGTAAAAGGGTTAACCCATTTACTACTACACCCTGAACTGAGTATACGTATTTAAGTTGGTCATGCTCTCTCTCAACTTCCAATGTGTGATCTATGCACACTAGCACTACATGGTCACCTGCATTTTGGGCCAAATATTTTTAGGCCGGGCTTTCTCATCTGAGATGAAGCATGATAAGAGAACTCATAGAATCCAGCAACCACGCTTCTCCGCAGGACTTCTCACTAGATAGAACAAGAACATCACCATCGCTGTTGGAGTCATCCTTCCTAGAAACCACAATATTTGTCATGTCCTTCTTCTTCAGCTTCGGACAATCGCTCCTTACATGTCCCCACTCCTTGTACTTATAGCACTGTGGCTCCTTATTCTTCTTCTTGTTGGCTTTCCTTCCTCGATCACTCCTGATCACAAAAGCATCTCCAGCTGAAGTAGCATCACTAGAATTGTTCTTTCTTCTCTGATCCTGAGCAAGCAACTCCGTTGTGATATCAGCCACCTTAAGCTCGCTCTTGCCGTCAGTGTAGTGACCAAGTGCTCATAAGAACTCAGCAAGGAACAAAGAAGAATAATCGCCTTGTCTTTATCATCAAGCTTCACATCCACCTTCACAAGGTCCGTCACATCTTGATTAAAGACATTAATATGCTCAGCAATATCTGACCCTTCCTGCATCTTCAGCCCATATAACTTTTGCTTCAAATACAGTTTCTGAGTCAGCATCTCGGACATGAATTGATTGCCCAACTTTTCAAATCTCCTTCGGTGAAGTCTCATCCATGACATGGTTCATGATCTGATCAGAGAGACACAGCTTGATAGTCACCGCTGCTTGCTTCACATCTCCTCCCACTTCTCATCATCCACCTTGGCCGGCCTTGTCCCTTTAAGTGCCTTTAGGATCCCTTGTTACACCAACAAGTCCTTCACTTTTGTCTGCCAAAGCTCAACATTACGAGTACCGTCAAACTTTGTCACCTCAAATTTGGACGACATCGATGCCATCCGCCTGTTGCCATGGACCGTGAAAGAACCGCCGCACTTGTTCACTGCTCGCCGAAGACGCGTGCCTCCTGCACGCCCACGAGCACAAGCACGTTCCCGGAATACGCCGCTGCGTACTCCCACATCTCGCCTAGATGCGCTGCCCTGCCGTACAGCACCGTGCACAGCTCGCCACTCTCGAGCCCAGCATTTCACGCCTCTTGCATACGATGAAGTTGGGTCACTTCGATTGCCGCCCGTTGTGCCGTCAACCACTGTAAGTCTTGGTTCACGAACAGCCGATTGCAGTCTGCAATCTCCGTGGATTGCCTCTGTGCTTTATCTGGAAGCTGAACCGAGCGACTTAGGGGTGAAAACTAGCGACCCTTAGGGTCACCTACGACCCTCTTTAGTTCAAACAAATTAACTAAATTTCCAAAATCAGAGCTCATTTTAGAAATCTAGTTCATTTGTTTAAACTAAAGAGGGTCGGAGGTTACTCTTAAGGGCACCTATTTACACCTGACTTACCATGCCGCTGCCTTTTCCTTTTCCTAGTCGCGCACGAGATCACCTTTGGCTCATTGCTGTACGAATCGGAGTCTCGGAGGCAAGCTTCATCCAGCATGGAAATAACGAATCCTAACCTGCATGCAAATCCAATTGTATCTTTAAACAAACACACATGCGGGCAGCGGGCCCTACTTGTCTCCCACGCTGCAGCACCCGTGCATGCATGCATTGATTTACCAATCCAAAACATGCACGCAAGCACGTACGCCACCTCCAACTCCAGTTCGCCCACGAGTCGACCACGCCACCTGATGCATCTCCTGGCCAAGCCCGTCTCGCACAAACCGCACATGCATGTCACGAAACATGTCGAGTCCAGTCGTCCTCGTGTTTGGCTCAATGCATGAGTCCCAGCTGCGGCGCTAGAGCCGACGCCCGTGCCGAGCTGCCGCCACACAGTCACGCAACCAATTTCAGGTCACCTCCATCAACACGCTGAATCCACCATCGCTTTAGCCATCGCTATTGCCGCTCCACCTTGAGCGCACAACAGTCGCTCCGATCATGATCAACCACCCGTCAATATGATCGCGAGTCGAAGCCACCGCCATTGTCCGCAACGTTTTCTGGCCGCACCGTCGAACTTGGCCATCACGTCTGATTGGCCCTATCGAACAGCAGCCGCCAGCATCAACCCAATCTCCATGTCTGGCCCGGGAATACAAGTCCAACATAAACTCTATTCTTAACACCTAATACAACTCAAGTCCCTATTGCAACCGACTTTCGTACACATATTCGACACAAATATAATAAATGAGATTGCTAGGTTTAGTCCCATATCGGATATTGATGATAGGGGAGCCCGACTTATAAAGTGGAGGGAACCCAACCTATTAGGCTAGTGTTTTAGACGGAGATGGCCCATGACCTTGGTTGTGACTCCGGATGGGCCTGTGGGGATAGCAGGCCCGTTGAGACATGGGCTGGTGGCAGGGGCTCGTGGGTATATGGCGAGCCGGGCCACGCTAACAAAAGCTAACCACGTATTGCTAAAAAAAAAAAAAACAAAAGCTAACCACGTACGGAAGTCCTGAGCTCTGGACTCTCCTCTCACCGCCTCTCCTTAATCAGCCCTGGCTATTTTGACGAGCGTGGCACGCAAGTGTTGTAACCAACCAAAATCCATTTTTTTAATAGAGAATGATATACGCAGCTCTTCTCTGCATATTCTTGAAAAAAAAATCAGCCCAGATGACCGGCCTGTTGTGATGTATAAGTGTCGAAATACCTGGCGCGAACTACGACACACGAGCACCTCGATCGTTGAGCTCTTCAGGTGTTCCTGCTGCAGCCACGAGGAAGGCATGGCCTAATTAAGGCCCTGAGTGTGAGCACCGGCGCAGCTGCGTGCTTTCAAGTTTCAATATGTCATTGTGCCTATAACCCAGCAGCAGCTAGCACCGATCGAGACAAAAAAAAGGCCTCCCTGACTTCCGAGGATTATTCACAAGCCTGACGCCGCGGCGGCTTAATTATATACCTTCATTCATGCACGGCGGCCGTACGTGTACGTGACGTATATATAGCTGGGTGACAGATCGAGGAAACATAATGCATGCATATGGCCATGGACACGTACAGGCAGCAGCATAATCACCCGACCTGCCATACGTAGACGCATTCGTACGCCCATTGTTTAGCTAGCCTGGCCGGCAGCGTCGCCTTACGTTGTCAATTTAGTTTGGGCTCTTGCCTTACGTCGTCGATCACTAGCTAGGTCCCGATCAACGTCGTTAAATTCTAGAAACTTCGTTCCCATCAGGAATCGAACCCAGGATCTCAAAGTGCTACTGAGACTCTTCTAACCACTAGGCTACAGGCCCTTTCGCATTCAATTTTTTTTTTTTGACAACTTAAATTATGAGTAGTCACAGAGTTGAGTTGCTCCACACATAGATGTACATATAAAAGCATGTGTGCTTCTTTTTAATTAAATTGAGCCGGTTTAAGTGTTTATTTTTGTTTCTTGATGCATATACATAGGGTATAGTCTTTATACAAAATAAATTGTTTAATGAATACCTTGGTACGTACAAGGTAGGCCCGCCCCTGCCGGCCGAGCCCTGTACGTAGGACGTACGGCATGAAGCGGCAAGGATGTTTGTTGCGCCGGCCGAGCGAGCGATCGGATCACGTACGTCGTACGTGCTCGATGGAGCCGAGTCGAGCCGAGCCGAGCACATCGACGGTTAATTATATTTCGTCCACCGATCGAACGCAACGCCCGGACGTAGCCACACCTCCGACGTACTGACGCACGCGCGCGGGCCTGGCAGGGCTCGACCATGCATGCATCGATCCATGACTCGGATCGCGACGCAATCCCGACCGGCCGGCTTGACCTCGTACGTGCCGCATGCCAACACGGACGGACGGACTTGCGCACGTTTAATTGTTACTTGTGCTCGTCGATCGGCTGCCATGCGCGCGCGTGGGCCTCAGATCCTGGAAGGCGTTCGATGTTAACGATATACGGATGATCGATATCGGGGTGGCCAATCCTGATCGAGCACCACCTAGCATAGCTAGCTAGCTTCCCCCCCGGAGATCGATGTTGTTGAGGTCGTATACCGGCCGGCCGCTTGCCTGAAAGGTGCACGTACGGCCAGCCTAGTAGCTTATAGAAGATCGATCGATCCATTCTCACAGCTAGCTAGCTAGCTAGCACAAATATAATTCAGCCACCAAACAAACTCGATCATCCAACCATCTTCTCAATCGATCAAGCAAACCGATGCATGCATGCCTCTTGATGGTGCCCAGCTTGTAGTGCGTACTCGATCGATCCTTCCAGTTCCAGTCGAAGAATTAAGCTAGCTAGACGCGCGCGCAGGGACTTGGCTGTCTTCCGGCCTCGATCCAGCGCCTTACACGATCGATGCAAGGGCCAAGAGAGAGCGCCTTTCTTCTGCTAGCCCGTCACTCGATCGCGCAGATCGATCCGTCCACCAGCAGCAGCAGCACTATGTATGTATGTGTGTGTGTGTGTGTGTGTGTGTGTGTGTATATATATATATATATATATATATATATATCTCGAGGAGTCTGCATGCAGATATCGATCCTTCGGTAATTAAGGAAGGCCTCTCGTTGCAGGAGTGTGGTGCATGTATATATAATACGCATGGGCACTGATCGATCGAGGAGCTTGCGGACTTTGGTGAGATCGTTGGTGGCCGTCTCGTTGTGGCCTTTGACGGTGACAGCAGGCTGGCTCAACCATGCATGGAGGAGGGTCAATGAATTAAATCTTATTGATCGATCACGTACGAGGCGCTATGATTTTGTCCTTATCCGGAAGCACAGTTTAGCTTCTTTCATACACTAATTTGGATCAAGGGCTCTCAACGCACTAGCTAGTAACAACAGCTCTCAGCGCAATCTCGCTTTTGATTAGCCCTTCTCAAGCCCTTTGATGAATGTCCATGGTCCACACCCTCTCACAAAGCTAAGTATGAATGACCATCGATCCCTCATCAGACAAGTTCCGCACAGCAACAGGAGAGGAGAGGATCGGAAGAAAGGTTGCGCCGAGGAGGAGTTTGGTTAATTAGCCAATTTGGGCGACGCTGTGCACAGTTAACTGAGGCTGGTTTCCTGCACTTGCACAAATTAATTGTTTGTCCTAATGTCCGTAGTGCTCGAGTCTTGCCGAACACATGCACATCGGGTGGCACAATTCTTCGAATGTTCTACTGGCAAGCGCCATATGCTTCGTGCGTGCCTCGTCATTGTTCCAAAGGACACATGCATGCGCATTCGTGGATGGAGCAGTTTCGCGGATAGGAGTCATATATAGGACTATGCAAGCCATGTACCCACCATTGAATTAGCACTCCGAGTCGCTCATGTTTTATCAACATGCAACAATTTATTGTAACACTCCGAGTCGCTCATGGTTTGTTTGTGATTGTACATGTGGTTTCATCGTATGTTCTAAACTAGCGAGAGTGTTCTGCATGGTACTTGAACTCGTTTCGATTTATTGCCGACCCTCTAATCTATATCTTGCATTCCAGAATTTTTTTTTCTCTCAAACATATATAATTTCATCCTTATGGATTCTGGTTTTAACATAATTTTTTTTGGACATCTACATGCATCGCATCTATGACATCTACATTCCAATGGCAACAACTGCTTTCCTTCTTCCATTTGCAACTCTAGCCGGTTTGTCCTTACCTCATGAAAACACGCAAGCACAAGATCATTTGTCCTTTTCTAGCATAGCACGCAAGAGCTCTTCTCAACCCTATCCCCTCGAGAAACAAAACTGGAACTTGGTCTCGATAAGTTTTATTCTTCACATCTCATCTAACAAAGGGGCAAGAACCATAGCTGTCGCTCTGTTTTTTTAGTAAATCATGCTCAAACGGATGGGGCAAGAAGCAGAGTAGCTGCAGCACGCTATGCACTCACGGGTCGTCGCCGGCAAGGTCGATTGCCTTGCCTGTGAGCAAGCTCAGATGTGGCAAGTGTACGCCTTGAAGTGTGACATGCTTTGCTAGAAAATGTTTGTCTTTCTTAGTTACACTGTTTAGCCACATAGCTGCAACTTGCTGCTGCTCAATTAGATGTGTATGTGCATTTGCAAATTCTCTTCTTTTCAGATGATAATGATCCATCTCCTGTCCATATTGTGCTACCATCTGGTTCATGCCACATATGTACGAGATATATATGTTTACGGAAGGACGAAGGTGCCGAGAAGGTTCCTCCCCTCCAATTCTGGTGTAGGACGGCCACAGTTGGAGAAGGATGTATTTTTGCTTCTGCGAATTTGATCAAATGGAGTTTTTAGATGTGTATCTCCTACTGAAATGGAAGAGTGGAAATACAGATCGAGAAACTTGTGTGTCGCCACAGCTGCCGGGAAGCTTCCTTGAAGGAAATTCTGTGTAGGAAGGCCGCTTAAGGATGTATTCGTGTAGTAATGGGTGTATCCATGCAGCTCAAAACTGTGGCCACTTCACATGGGTGATGGGTTTGAAACAGCTAATTCCTTGGAGTTTACCCTGCCACAAACGATATATAAGCACACGCTTTCCCTTGCCACACACAAGGATGTATTTTTTCTTCTGATGAATTTGATCAAATGAAGTTTTTAGGTGTGTATCTCCTACTGAAATAGAAGAATGGAATGGAAACACAGATTGAGTAACCCCCGTTAGGGGGAATGTGCCAGGGAATACTGGAATTTGCTTGTATGTCAAATGCTGAAATACATCGGAGAATGGAAACCGTGTGCATGCAAGTTTTGATTGCCGGTATATATTCTTTTGTCAACAGGAAGGTGCCGCGAAGCTTCCTCCCTTGCACTCTTACTCCCATCACTCATATACGTGACACTGCTGCACATGCATTCGTAGCCCTTTGGAGCTCTGTCCAGCACCAAGAGAGATGTATATAACTATAAGCACCCGCTTTGCCTTGCCAGATACAAGCTTCAAACCAAACCAGCAGCCATGGCGTTCGAAAAGCTCTTCCTCGTTGTGCTAGCCTTTTCCCTGCTGCCCACTGAGCTCAGCCGTGAGCTAGCCATTCCACCGTCCACCGGCAGTGACGACCTTGCCACACCAGCTGCTTCGGCTTCGAGCATCGGCCACCTTGCCACCACTCCACCGTTGATCACCGGCGATGTTGCAGCTGCACCGGCATGGCTGACCGCACGAGACCTTGCCACACCACCACCCTCCGCTTCGAGCATTGCCGCGCCACCCTCGTTCGTCACCGGCCGCCTTGCACCACCAGCATGGCTGCATGGTCGAGACGTCATGCTGTTGGAGAGGCGGCCGCTCGAGGCCGGCGTCAACATCGACGCCGTCGTCTCCCAGGACGGCAGCGGCGACTACCCCACGATCGCAGACGCCATTGCCGCTGCCCCACGACGTAGCACTGCACGCCACGTGATCTACGTCAAGGCGGGACGGTATGCAGAGTACATCGACGTCGGCAAGGACTTGTGGAACCTCACGCTGGTGGGAGAGGGAATGGAGGAGACGGTCATCACCGGCAACCGGAGCTTCAGGGGAGGAAACGACACCTTTTATACGGCCACCGTGGGTAAGCAGCCAGTTTGATCAATTTTTTGTATAGAGAAGAACAGCAGTTACGTTGGTTTTCAACCTATCGTCTTTGATTTCCGCTAGCGATCGAACTGCTTTCCAGTACGTACATATATAGTTGGTCATTTTTGTGCCGTCAAGGGTTTTTTGGTTGACACGGTCATGCATGCGGGCTAAAACATGTTAGAAAACAATGAACGCTAGTACGTAACATTTGTCTGTGTGCAAATTAAATTCTACAATTGAGAATATTCTGGAGTACGTAAAATCCAAACTACCGTACGTCAAGTCGATCACGTTTTTTGTAACACGTTCGTTCAAAAACAGGTTGCTTCCTGCATTACACTACACATGTTCATGCTACCAAAACTTTTTTTTTTTTTTTTGCGAGGACATGCTACCAAAACTTAAAATATGGCCATGTACGTGTTTATTTGGCATGTGTTGCCGATCTCGGCGTTCTTGGGTAGTCGGTACAGTTGCCACCAGCGATATATTCATGATGTATGTTTTTGGCAAACTGAGTTACTCATTTGTAGATAGATAGATGACCACCGGTCACGACGGCTTTTGTAATCTTTGTGAACGAAATAAACAAGGGGAAATAAACTGGTAACCGCGTTCTCTTCCTGTCGCGCTAGCTCATGCACCTTATCCCCCCTAGCGCATCGGCCGTTCCACATCCAACCTAGACCTCGACTTCACACAACATGTCCTCATCCGATCGACCTGGCCAAAGTAGACTATATGATGGCGTTGGTAAACGGTCATCCATCTGGTTAATTGTGATATGCCATAAACTTTGCCAAAATAAAATGTTGTAGACTATGATGGCGTGAATTTGCGCTTGGAACGACCAATTTTAGCGGAGAAACTGGCGCAAATCCGTCGATTGAGAGTGCGTATATATGGGCGCTCTCCTAATGTAGCAACGCGGAAGGGCTTTGTCACATTTCGAGAGTGGATATATTGTTAAGGTTTAGGGACCCCTTTTAGGTACTTGTTGGAGTTGATAAAAGGCTATCCATCCTGTTAAAATGGACAGTATATATACAATTAGTTCTGATGTACCAAAAAGTTTTGTACTGCTCGATTAATGTATAGCGAAGTTGGTTTCTTGAGATTTACCACAATGAGGATTGGCGCTGACAATGACGACCTTCTTTTCTCGTCTGCAGGAGTCCACGGAGAGGGGTTCATGGCAATGGACCTTAGCATAGAGAACACGGCCGGTCCCGAGATGGAACAGGCCGTGGCGTTCTTATCCACCTCCGACAAGACGGTGCTGCAACGCTGTGGACTACGTGGATTCCAGGACACCTTGTACGCCCATTCCAACCGTCAGTTCTACAGAGACTGCAAGATCTTCGGTACCGTCGACTTCATATTTGGAGACGCCGCAGCCGTATTCCAGAACTGCACGATCTTAGCTCGACTACCGAAGCCGGGGCAGCCCAACACGATTACCGCACAAGGGCGAATCGATCCGACGAAGAACTCCGGGTTCAGTTTCCAGTTCTGCACCATCACCGCCGACGAGGACCTGCGTCACGCCAACATCACCGTGGATACGTTCCTGGGGAGACCATGGAAGAACTATTCCAGGGTGGTATTCATGGAGTCATATCTCACCGAGGTCGTTCATCCAAAAGGCTGGATCCCCTGGGACGATGACCACCGGAGCTACCTGGACACCCTCTACTACGGAGAGTACGGCAACAGAGGTCCGGGCGCCAGCGTCACTGCACGAGTGCAGTGGCCTGGAGTCCACAGCAAGCTGACTGCTTCGGAAGCATCTCGATTCACAGCGACCAACTTGATCGGGGCAGACCACTGGCTCCCGAGCCGCGGAGTTAACTACATCTCAGGGCTTTGACTCGTGAGATGGAAAGATGGAATTGCTGTCATACAACAAGATGTGGTTTGTAGTAACTAGTATGCGACTCTAGTGGGAGAAAGATTCCATGTCTATCTTTGATTCATATGATCCATGTAATAATTTGTAACCCACGCCGAGGCCTTTGGCCCCTCTCAACGCGTGTATCGACGAGATGCCATTCAATCCTAATGTGTTCTTCAAACTTGTATATATCTCGATCGGGTAGCCCAAGTAGGAAAGGCTCATACTTGACATCTTCCGGTTGAGCTTTAGAAGGAGTAATTGCACTTAGTGGGTCTGAACTTTATAGATATTATAGATATATGAAACTACGCTTGCTCTGCTTGGATTGATTAGTAGCATTTTGCCAGGACCGGATAAGTTGTTGTCTGTTTGAACGCCCTGATATCATCAACATCGAAAACCAAACCTCCAGTGTGCGTTACACCAGCTGTTACCACGCATACAAAACAATTCAGTATGATAGTACACTAGTAGTCGTGTTTACTTATATGTCTGGACGTGTCTAAAATTAAATCTTAACTAGATATTATCGATCAACACAGACTTGCTGGCCGAGTTCCAGACTTCCACTTCGCCTATTTTGGCTGACAAATACTGATAACGAGTACATTTCTGAAAAAAGTGCTCTGTTGTTATCGTTGTACCGAAATTGGGACAATAATAAAAATGTGGAAACATATTAGCAAGCATTATTACTTATATATACTAAATGAGTGTGTATGATGACTATTTATTGCTCCGTGATTTTTCTCTCAAAGGTTATAGCTCTCAAAAGCGGTGATCTTCCCAAATAGCTTGTGGGTGGTGAGACCTTGCATGCTGATGTTGAATATGCATGTGATGAGAGAGCACCTTACTTGTCCCTTGGAAGAATCCTCAAGATCATCCTTACGAGATCATCATCATCGATCTTCTCCTTCACGCCAAGTGAGTTGATGTCCTCTACACTCACATTCAAATGAGAGTAAGTGTCATTTTTTTTATACTAAGGCTTGTCTGTATTTCATCAACAACAAATTACAGACACAGAGGTCGAAAGACCTCAGAACATGCACTCTAACAGGAAGACTGTAGCAAAGCGGTGCGCAGCACCAAACACCAAACCGACAAACCTACGGTCGAAGGATTACCGACGAGCAAAGAGAGGGGGTAGGGCGCAAGACCAGAAGATCGATGGTAACACAGGACACAAGATTTAGACAGGGCTGAAAGGATCAAGGGCACCGAGAGAGGGGGGAGGGTGAATCGGTGGCTCAATAATTTCGCCCAAACGTACTTAAGGCGTGAAGCTAGCAAGACTAGATATGGTGACAACAAGAAGCTAGCGATGCACACACACAATCTAGTCTAGCAACAAGCAGCACCCTAACAAGCAATTCTACCAAGTAGTAAAGAGACAACCTATCATGCAATTCTACTAGCACATAAAGTAAATGCGGAAGCGTAAATGCTAGTAAGTAAAGGAGATAGAGATAGGAATGCTCATGATTTTTCCCGTGGTCTCGGAAGGATGGCGCCTTCCCCTACTCCACGTTGGGTCACTCCCGCCGGAGTCTCGACCCCGTCCCTCCGCTCGAAGGCGATCCCTCCTAAAGCACACTTCACCCTCCGAGTGAAGTCGCGGGCTCGATCCCGGGTACTCCTCCGGAGGTAAGGCCCCGAGACTTGATGCGTGCCAAAGGGCGCTCCACTAGTGATGCTTCTTTCGCACGGGAAGCTCCAAGACCGTGTACAAACTTGTGTTAGCTTCCACAATCTTCTTGGACAGCTCAACACCAACGCCTAACCGGTCTAGCCTTGCCATAGACCAAGAGTAACAAACCGAAGTGACTTTCTCAAGCTCACACTAGCCTAGAGATCAAGTGGATGCAATTGCTACTCTCTCAAGCACTAGGATCACTACAAATTCTTCACAAGTGCTTCTCTCCCTTGCTCTTGGCTTCCTCTGAGTTTTCTGCACTCCAACAATGGCCAAGAGACCCCTCAAGGAGCGAGCAACCAACTATTTATAAGCTACCAACCCAAAACTAGCCGTTACCCAAAAGTGCCCTGTCAAACTAGAGACCGTACAAAGGACCGTACTGTCCGGTCTCTATTTCCAGACGCATCTCTATTTCCTTCTTCTCTGTCTGATCTTCTCCAAAGAAGACCGTACCGTCCGGTCCCTAGGACCGTACCATCCGGTCAACTGTCCGGTCTTCATTTTCTTCTCTTCCAGAAACTTCAGCTTCTCTGTCTGGAAATCCTCTGATGACCGTACCATACGGTCCCCTTGACCGTACCGTCCGGTCAATTGTCCGGTCTTCATTTTCTCAGCATCCCGAGACTTCACTTCTCTGTCTGGATCTTCAATGAAGACCGTACCATACGGTCCCTCGGACCGTACTGTCCGGTCTCTTCGGCATAAGCTGAAAACTTGATCCACTCTTGATCCTTACTTCCAACTTCTCCATTCTTGGTTCCTCTTCTTCTCTTCAGCCACCCTAGCCCTCGAGAGACTCACTATGCATCCATATGATCTCTAACCTAGTATGCTCTAAGAGAACCAATTCGATCCCTCTTGATAGTCCGGTTTTTCCTATGGACTCAAGCTAACATCTACACCAAGCCAACACTTGCTTGGATCTATCATGTCCTTAGCCTTGATCCATCTTCAACCTTGACTCCATCAAGTTCTCGATCCGAATTGTCGAGGCAACCAATCACCAAGTCGTCAATAAGATAGAGTTGTGAGACGACGCTTCCATTGACATGACCATTTGAATATCCTACATGGAAATGTTAGTCACATCAATATGGTCACCCAATCACCAAAACATTCATACCTTTGAGGTTTCCGAACTTCAATGGTCATGAAGCTTACAATCTCCCCCGTTTTGGTGATTGGAGACAACACATATCAAAAGATAAAGAATGGAATGCGTAAGAGTGATCGAGAAGATTGGATATGAATGAAGAACAAGTAAAACGGAGAACAAAGTAGTCATAGCTCAAAAAGGGTATCACCTGCAAAATAGAGTTAGAGCACATGGGTGATATATATGGAAATAAAACAAGAGCTATGACCACAACGCTTGTGATGATAAGTTTATAAGATAATCCTGCAAAAGCAAGTGAGTGCACATATCATCACAAAAAGAGGAAACCTGGCAAGATAGACATAAATAAGCGCATCCAGGATAGTATACACAAACTCATAGCAATATACAAGATATATAGATAACGAGCAAGTGTATGAAAAGAAACCAACTGCATTCTTGATGAGCTAAACACAAGCAAAAGAAATCCAAGCTCAACAAGAACCACGAAGTACCAAAAGAATATACAAATGAAGTCGCAAAAGATCTCCTCCTGGACAAAGACTGTCTCACACTCCCCCTAAACACAAGATCACTCTACTACTCCCCCTAGACCTATACAAGATCTCTCTATCTCTCTCCCCCTTTGGCACCAATGACCAAAAAGAGAAAGAAGGAAAGAGAAAAACTGCTATCCTACGCGTCGGAGGCTGGAGGAGGTGCAGTGGCAGCAGGTGCTGAAGAGCTGGTAGAAGGCTGAGCACTGTCCTGCTGCTGCTGAAAGGGTGGCACTGGAGGTGTCCAAGTCCAAGTCCGCGGCATCCCCAAAGACTCCTGTCGCTGGAAGAGTGGAGTGAACGGCACAGGCTGCCTGTAAGCTATCCCAGGAGAGTCTGTCTGGAGTAAGGTCTGCTCAAGCTGTGTCGCATACTCGACTGCCTCTGTGTCTGAAGCTGAGTGGACTGAAGGAGTGGGTGAGCGACTGGGGGTCCAAGTGAAACTACCAGTAGGTGAGGGTGTCTTGGCCGGTGGATCCTGGCCTGTAGCGAGAGCCTCAACTATCTCCTCGCGAGTGTAGCCAAAGTCAGTGAGATCCACTGTCCCGGTCACCTCCTCAGACGCTGCAACTGTAGTAGTGACCACTGCCTCTGTAGTAGTAGAAAGTGGAGCTGTAACTGAGGCTGTCTGGGCTGAGACTGAAGCTGTCTCTATCTCACTGAAGTCAAGTGAACGTGCAGCTAAAGGAGACGAGAACTGAGCAGCTGAAGTAGCAAGTCCCTGCCCACGAACTGGAGTGGTACTCATCAAGAAAGCAGACGGTGTCATGAACTGACCAGGTGACAGAAAAGGAAACGAAGAAGGTCCTGCCTGATAGGGACCAGCCTGAGAAGGTCCTGCCATCCTATCTACCCTGTCATCTGAACTGTCCTGCCATATCGTGGGCCCAAAATCCAACGCACCGAATGGTTTCATAATATCCCGGGCGTTACATTAATTTTTTGGAAAGTGTTACATGACCGTGACGCTCCAAATAAATTCTTTTCTCACCCCCCACGCCACCCCCGTACCCCCTCCATTGGAATGATTTTTGTAGCCTTCCATAAACGCCCGGTGCGACGCTAGGAGACGTTTCATCTGTTTGGAAATATATTCAAACGTAATCAGCCGTTTCCATAACTGGTTGACGTGAAATTAGCAACAATTGATGACGTGAAACAATTGATGACGTGATTTGGGGTAGGTTTGGAACGCGTCGCCGTCATCGCCGTTCGAGCGCTTCGTCCCCGTTCGAGCGATCCTGCGCTCTCCTACGCCGTTCGAGTACGTCGTCGCCCTTGTCGCCGTTGGAAGCCCTCGTCGCCCGTGATGCCATCCTCGCCCAGACTCCTGCGCCCACCCAGACGACGTCCGCTAGCACTGCCCTTCCTTCCCGCCTACGAGGTGGCGTCCAGGATCGACTGCATCTGCTCCGTGCTGGACGTCGTCTCCACCGCTGCGAGCGAGTCGGAGGACGTGGAGGCGACGCCGGCTACTGCTGCGACGACGGCGTCGACGTGGGTGACGGCGGTGGCAGCGGGCAGCGATCGGTGTCGGTGGGTTGACCGCGTGGGGCGCGGCGTTCGTTGGCGCCCATGGGAGAGCGGCAACGGCCGTCCTCCTCCACTGGTTCCTGCATGTGGCGGCGGGTTCCGCGATTCCGTCACCGGATCCGGCATACTTGTTCTGACACCACGTAGAGGCAGCCGAGACATTGTCGCGATGATGGTGAGCTGCTGCGCCAATACGGTGCTGACGACGAGCACACAGTTTGGCATTAACGTCTCCGTGGTAGTCCCGGGGGCCAAGGTCGCGTTCCTCTCCAAGTTCAGTGCCTACACAACCTGTAAGTTTGATCAGTTCCACTTCCTGTGTTGATCTCCCATTGTTGCGTGAAGCAACTTTCTCTATTTTTTTCTTGCATTGATTTGAACAACGAATCAACTTGCAATAATTCCTATTCGGATCCGATCTTGTTATATATAGGTTTATGTTCATCTTGGTTCTTGATGATTTTTGCAGGCAGGATGGAACAGCTAGCTCTGTTCTTTTTTCTTTTTCTTTTTTTGGTTCTCCTGGACACTGTTGTTCTCAAAAAAAATTCTGGCCATGAAGGACAACTGTTCGATGTAATGCCCACGTTGCAGCATTACTGCATTATTGTGTTTGGTGAGTTCTATCACATTACTTATCCTTTACATTGCTTTCCATGACAGCCTGTTTCACTGGAACTTGGTAGAAAAATCCTATAGTAGTATTTGATGATGTGGACATTGATAAAGGTACATGAAAATTCCTAAAACTTATAAAATTCCTAATGTTGTACACGTGTCTTGTTTTGATTTGTCAAAGAACTTAGCTGATCAGAATGGTAAACCACACAAAGCCCACTTTATCTTTGAAGCAGGGTTCAATAACATGAACCTATATAGCTTTTAAAATGTATGTTTAGGTTTGTCAACAAAAGACTCCCCTAAATTTTTTTTTTTTACTTCTGGGCATGCCGAATAAATAAAGATATGAAATGGGATGGATTTTATTCACATTGTGTACGCTGCTCTTTTTTTGTCATTGATCTTAAAAAACTTTACTTCTAGAAAATTGTTTTTAAAATTTTCTCAGAGTGACTAGCTTATTGTGCATGGTGGGAGGAGAGGGAGGCAGAAAGAAGTAGAAAGAGGCAAACATGAGAATCAATGGAACTTGATCAGGTCTAGCCATCTAGGTAGTGAACTAAGTTATTTTTTTTTTCCTTGTTCAGTGTGAGCTAAATATCTCAGTAAGACTCATCGTTACCTAATGTAATTCCATAGCTGTGGAGAATTCTTTTAACTGTTTGACAGTACTTTTTTTCTATCTAAAAAGCAAGGAGAATGGATTATTACTTTTTTGCATTGGAGTTACCTATTTTATATGAGATCCCATCTCATTGGCAGGAGAATAATGCGGTGGACTTTGAGTAATTGAAGTCAGTAAGCTTTGTTTATCAGACTGTCACTTTTAGGTGTTAAAAATAGCATAGCTTATGTAAACATCTTCATGAACAATACAGATTATATGACGTGATCTAGCGCCCGATAGGATCTCCATGGTAAGAAAGGTAATTGTTCCTTTTATACCATTCTGTATATGCTTGGTTGTTCTTGTTTTTTGCCTTACAAACGATCTGTGGCCTGAAAACATACACCAACTAAAATATTCTGTGTATTGTATTCCTCATTTATCTGAGTCATTGAAATTATGCATCTTTGTCTAGCACTTCATGCAAAGCTTATTAGAAATGACGGCAGTCTAAAATCTCATCTAAATTCTTCGGTCACCGAGATCCTTACATATCAACTTTTTTTTGTTCTCACAAAAAAAAAATCAAGCTTTCTTTTCTTTGTAAGATCATCAAATCTTTTGGAACAGGATGCAGAGAATGCATTAGGGAACAACTTTAGAATTTTTTTTCATGATGCTTGTGTTCAGGATCATTCAAGTATTGAATTTTCTCTTGATATAGATGTACCGTTTTCTTCAGTGCATGACATTTAGCCTCACGTTTTCTTAGGCTCTAAGTATACCATGGTATAAACAAATAACAACAATATGCAACATCTTAACTTACTATTGTTTTACTTCTATATTTGTGTCTGAATTTTTCATTATTTTACTTATGCATGGCCTCTTTTTAGTACTACACTTATGTAGAAGCAAAACTTAAGGAGTGTTGCTATTACGTAAATCAACAAAGTTCAATATTTCAGGAACCAATAACCATCTGGAACCAGATTGATACTGCTCTCCCAAGGAAACTGCTACTATTTCTTTTTGGGTTCAGTCAACATTGTATTATTCTTGAATTGTGCAGCATCTTGGATTTTCGGATGGAGAGCTGTTTTGATTGCTTGGTCGCTACCTGGCAAAAGGCAAAACCTTGAACTGCTCACCCAGCAGCAGTCTGTGACCCAGGCCATGTAGGTGGGAGTGAATGATGTTTACCTTTCTTTCCATGTCTGGTGATGCCTTCACTTTGATATCCCTTTCTTTCCATGCGTATCCCTGAAGTGGAGCCTGATTCCTAATATAAGGTAATAAATATTCAATACCTGTTTTGTCTTCGCATAGTATCTCGCTATTGTTTGATCAGACATTGTTACAATGTATACCTTCTTTTTCTGGAAATAAAATATTGAGATTTGAAGAGCAACGTAGAGAATATTGAAAGGTGAAAGGCAACATGCCGTCTAAAGCTATGAATATCAGTTGCAAACTCAACAATGTGGCTTGCGGCAAGCTGAAACTGGGACTACAGGGAAGCAGAGAAAGTAACATCAAGTCAGGTTTGCTACTTCCAAAATCAGACAAACTATGCTCAAGTCAATTTTGGTTCCCAGTTTATGTAGGCATTGGGTCTCAACCAAGTTTACAAATTTGATTTTGATGGAACTATTGATATCCCAATTGACTGAGACATTTGTATTTTCATTTATGATATTCCGATTCACTTTAGTTGTCTATTTATATGTATTGTCCATGTTGCCAGTGTTTCTTTAATCACTTGTTTCATAATAATCAGAGGAAATATATTCTTATTGTTTAATTATTAGCTTTATTATAGATATCATTTCAGCCTTTTAAACACGTGCGTGGCGCACGTGCATTGGTAATAGTTACTTAGAGTACAAGAGACAATAGACTTGCCGAATAATCCGTGCCTTCTTTCTAGATGTTTGAGGCACTCGGTCTTGTTTGGACCCGTCCGACTACTCGGTCTTGCTTGTCTTGAGGTACCCGGGGTCATAATAACGACATTAGCGCCCAAGTGCTTTTTAATTGATTTTGATTGCTTCCCGACTAGGCTTCCCTCTATGAACAGATGTGGTCTTCTCAAATGATATTGAGAGATTAAAAAGAACTTGAACAAGTCAAATAATATAAAGGTGAAAACCTTCCGTTACTAGCAAGACATCGTGATCAAGATTGAAGCTGACTGGGTTACATATTCACGACCCAACGACCCGGCTATATGGGTTCATCTCTATCAGGGATTTCTTATCAAGTTCTAGCTGTCAGCTTCAAGTCCTGGAGTGCTACATCGAAAGCTAGCAAATCTGGCTATATGCACACAACTATCACAACGTCATCCAGGAAGATTTTTTCCACAACTTCTATTTCTTATTTCCTTATCTGATTTATTTTCAGTTAAGTTAGTTAATATTCTATTGATCACCATCGTGATCCCATCAAGGAGTATAAGCTGAGTGTCACTCAGAGCCGTTGCTAGATCGTCAAGGAATTTCTTGCATTTTATTGGCCTTATGGATTTCTAGAATTATACTGGTCATCTGGTTTTCTAACTATTGGCTATATCTGGATTTCTCAATAACGGTTTTCTGGAATTCTAATATTGTATTTCTGGAACCTAAAATTACTACTTCTGGAATTTTGGGATATTCATCTGAGGCATACTTATTGCTTGGGATATTCATCTCTGAAGCGTATTGATTTAATGGGATATTCATCTCTGGATTGTCCTTATTGTACAAATGGAGATATTTCTTTCTGTTGGTTAAATTCCACAAGGTTGCTTATGCAATTATCAAATATTGGTGAAGTACATCTATTCAGTTAAAATCTATCCTATATACAGGATATAACATCTCATGCACTCCTGTCTTCACCACGGCATGAAGTGGATTTTCTGCAAGCAACAGCTTCAGTATTCTAGATACACTGCAATCAATATGGGCATATACATACTCAGCAGCTCTATACTGGTTTTCTGGAATCATCAGCTTTATATTGGTTTCTTGGACTGAGCAACTCCAAAACAGCGACGCCCAACAGAGAAGAATCTTCTTATTCTTACTTCTGTTCTCCATATTATTTTATTCCTTAGCAATTCAATTAAAGATTTGCTTGTTACAGATTATATATTGTATATATATGTTGCATGCACCAACTGTTTCCATGAGAATACGTGTGCGGCGACAACCTCTCTGACATTTGGTCTGCTACGACCATCACTCGGCGTATGGCACCAGCTACGACGATGGTCACTCAGCCATGCGTCTACTCAGCACTACTCAGCACGTGGCATTGGCTACTTACCTCTTGGTCATTCGACTGATCATGTGCTCATCTGGGCACTGCGACAACGACACAGCTTATTAAACAAGCTAAGTCACCTTTTTATTCTCATCATTCATCTGAGTTTTACACTCCTCATATTTATGAGTCTTCCTATCAATAATTCAATACAGTTTTCTCCCTTTATTTTATTCTTGACTCTGTATCCAGTACATTTTACTGCATACAGAGCTGGAGGCTGTATAAACCTTATGAGTTATGTCTTGTGTATCTCTTGCCGACTAAGTACGCCTTGCTTTTCCTGATTGTGAAGCTCCGCTGAGAGTGCATAAACGTAAGGCGGCAACTTAGTCTTTGAAAACAGTCATAAAAGCTCACTTAACAAACACTCATCCTCATTTAATTTTACGACTTATGTCAACCTTGTAGACTTCTGTACGTCGTTGTAACTTCGACTGTGAAGCTCTAACTCTAACTAACGGCATCGTCTCCCTAAACGTGTGCTGACCAGTGCCCCACGTCATACAGGGACGGCTAAGTTCCAAGAGTGCATAAACATAGGATAATACTTGGCTATCAGGGTTGAAAAGAACAGTTGAGCCGATTCACACTATTAAATCATGATGATTAAAAACAACCCTTACGGTCATATACTTGATTATTTTTACAAATTGCTACATAATCTGATACTTTGTTTTATCTACAGGAATTCATCTGTAACACCCTAAATTTTCAAATCAAAATAAAATGGAATAAAAAAAAATCACTCCGATTTTGAATTTTGTTTATTTCTTTCCTCCTCATCAAATTTTAGAAATAAAACTAACAAAAGTAATTCAAACTTGGTTGAATCTGAAATTTCAAAATATAAAATTTATGCTCAAGTGTTTGTTTACATTTAATATTTACTAAAAGTTTGAACTTTGGAATTTACAACAAATTAAAAAATTTATTTGCTAAGCCCTAGCAAATTCACCTTAAATTTAAAATTTGAATTGGAAAACTTGCATAGAAATCCCATCAAGTGCATTTTCTTGATTCCTTGTTTTTATTTTGGATGTTTGTTCGAAGTTGATATTTGAAATTCCATTCAAGTTTGAGTTTGTTTGAATCCTGGAAAAGTTTAAAGCGTTTATTCTTTTCGGGCCGAAGCCCTTTTCTTTTTCCTGAGCAGCCGCCTCCTTTCTTTTTCCTCCGGCCCAACTCCCCTCGGCCCAGCCTGGCCCATCTCCTCATCTTCCTCCTCCAGCTCAACTCTCTCACTCTCTCCCGAACTCTCCCGACGGCGCGCCGCCATTTCTCTCTCCCTCCCTATCCTTTCCACCTCGGCGTCCTTGCGCCGCTGTAGCCATACCGCGGCGACGTCACCTTGACCACTGAATCGTCCCATCGTTGTACGGGGCGGCGCCGCGCCATTTAAGCCAAGATAAGGCCGCCGAAAATTCCGCTCTCACAGCGCGACGACGAGCTCGTCAACGCAGTCCAAAAGCGCCGCTTGGCTTCACGGCCAAGAAACCGACGTCCCCGCGCCGCAATTTGAACCAACGAATAACCGCCACATGCAATGACCGTCGGAAAAATCTCCGCCACGGTGACCGGCAAGCCTTCTCCTCGAAGTTCCTTGGCTTCGAAGCCTCCTTCGCCCCTCCTTGGCCCGCACGTCACCGCGCCCTATAAAATCGAACCCCAGCGCGTTCTTTTCCATCATCCCTAGAGCCGTCGCCGCTCCCAAGCTCGAAACCCTAGCCGCGTTGCCCCTCGCCGTCGCCAGCCTCCGCCGTCCCTCTCCGTCGTCGACAAGCTCCCCTGGTGAGCTCCCCATCCTCTCCTCTCCCTCCCGGTCTAGTCCGCGTCGAATTTGGGCCACCGGAGCGCCGGAACGGCCAACTCCGGCGAGCCGCCCATGGCGCCGCCGTCCCCGCCGTCGCCGGCTGCCGTGCGCCGCCACCCGGTCGTCCCTGGCCGTCCGTTTTCCACCAACGGATGAGATTAGATCCTACGATACCCCTTCGATTTTATAAATCCCAGCCGTTCATTCCAGATCCAACCGTCCTGATCGATCAGTCCACCATAAACCTCCGTGAACCACTCCCATAGATCCGGTCCACAGATCCATGGACCCGGTCCATATCTTTTCCAATACAAAAATAATTCCGAAATTCCTAGAAATTCCTGGGCCCTGTACATTTACAGATAAGCCCCTGACCTTTATGATAATTCTGTTTAGGTCCCTGCCTTTTTACACAAACACCCCCATACTTTTCTGCAATTACCTTTTAGTCCCTGTCTTTTTACACCAAGGTCCCTAAACTTTCTCATAATTACAGATAGGTCCCTAAACTTTTCTGTTCCTACAGATGAGTCCCTAGAATATTTCTATAATTGCAAACAGGCCCCTAGAATCTTTAAACACCCATATCTTTTCCATCTGAGCTCCGTTTTGAGCGATTCTTGCGTCCACGCGTTCGTAGAAACGCGTAGTACCCTTTGGTACTGCTTTTAGAGCTCCACATCGGATCTACAAACCCTCGATACCCTAAGTTTCCCTCTCGCCCGACAAATCCCATGTCGATTAAATCATTCGCCGCTAATCTCGCATAACCCAAATTATCTTTCACCTTCTAGTGTCGAATTTGACCAATCTCGCCATGTCATTCGACATATTCTCTTCCGCCCCAACCAAGCTTCAACTCTAACCTAGCTCAGCTAATGCTCAATCAAACCTATTCAAATATTGCCACCGATCAAAACCTAACCTTATCGATTTACCGATCTTATTTATATTTGATCTTTCATTGGATCTTATTGGAATTGTTGTTCATTGCCATTTCAATTACAACCATGCATTCATATCATGCATGCATGCCTAGATTTATATACGCCTCTGCATCTGCACATCCTTTTCCCGAACCACCCATGTTCTTTAATAGGAATAACTTAAGAGTTTATATAATAGATATGCACGCAATCACCATCAATGAAGCATATGCATCTCATCACTCACTCTGAGGTTTTAGTAAATAAAGCTTCATGCCAAACCCTGCACCTTTCCTCTTTTAAGAGAACTTAGATAATTAATAGTTTGTCTAGGTGAATATGGCTCTTATAAGGCCATGATTAAAACTTGTAATAAATAATCTTTTATAAATAAATATGCACTGCATAAACATAGCCGTTCTTCTTGGAGTTTTATCGATTCTTATTGGAGTTAATTGGATCTTATTCGGCTCTTTTTGTTCTTTATTTCCTTGCGGTAGTTTATTTATACGTAATATTTCTATGCGCTAGCTTACGCGAGATTCGAGGAAGAGCCAGAAGAATTCAAGGAAGATCTAGAAGATCCAAGCTTCGGGGATGAGTTGAAGAATCCAAGCACGAGGATGAGTCAGAAGATACAAGCTTAAAAGGAGGACTCGAAGACATCAACTTCGACGGAAGATCTGAGGACCAAGAATCGGAAGAATAGGATAGCGTTTTCAGGCAAGCTCTACTTCTCCTTTATCATGATTGAACCTACTGTTTTCGCAAAGCACCTATATGGCCTGATCTCGTACTATGCATTGACTTGTTATTTTACTGATTGTGTAGTTATAGTCCTACTTGCTTACTGATATTGATGTCTGTTACTTAGGCGTTAATATCAGAATCCTTGTTTACCTTTGATTACCTGTCACCTTGATAACCTTAGGATAGTTCCATCATTTCTATGATGGCACGTTCACCTTGCTTTTAGAACTGCTTAGGACCCCGCAATGTTTCTACATTGCCACACCGTACACATATATATTATGCTTTATAAATGTGTTAAATGAGTTTGGTGGTGTGCGTAATATTGGGGTTGGGAGTAGCACAACTGTGTTAAGTGTTGATGGAGACAGTGATGGGATGGCTGGATTGCGGGCAAGGCCATTAGTAAGTGATTGATGATGAGATGGATAAGTGTGATAGTCCCTTAGTATGGGAAACATGGTGCTTGCCCGGCCACATAAGGACCGGTTCATTCAACCTTTAACAAGATGATTCTCGTACTACCACGGAACCTGTATGGGAAGGACTTACCCTACCTTCTTGGTGCCTACCACTTTGATCCACCTGGAGGGCAGTAGCGCAAACGGGCAACCAGGAGAAGACTCCGGAGTTTGTATTGCTTAGGAGATCTGGCCTGTGATCCGCACATCAAAGTGCAGTGGGTCTGCATGATGACTATTGTAGTCTCATGAGAAGCCCCTGGGTTGGTTCGTAGGTGGCATTGTGTGTGGTACTCGGAGAAGATGGATTGAGCGTTATGTTACTCTCCGTACAAGAGTGCATAGCCCGTGGGGAAAGATGTACAACCTCTGCAGAGAGTAAAATTCATCCGGATGGACGTTGTCGCGGCATATGACACATCTTTGTTGAGCTTCGATATGATTAGCCACCTCTCATTCCTTGAAGTGTGAGTGAGCAGTAGTCTGCTCGTGTTTTGGAAGTGATGGCAAGAGTGCCGGGTCGGTATGACCATTGAGGTCAGAAGGCCCAACTAAAACTTGGGAACTGGTGAGAATGCTTCAATACTCCCCCAGGGCCAACCAACTAAAATATTGACAGCTACTTCTCTGTTTTATCTAAGAATTCCTTCGTATGCTTTAGTGAACCTTGCATAAAATCTGCTTGTTGCAAATAAACCATACAGCCTATTCCTTGCTAAGACCAAATATGCATATATATATATACCCTTGTGTAGTGTAGGGCTTGCTGAGTACCTTATGTACTCACGTGTTTGCAATTGTTGGTTTAGTAGGAGAAGACTTCGTAGAGAACGACGACGATTGGGTTTTCAGTTCTGCTTCTCAAGTTTCCTTGTGGCGTTGGGCCATGGTTTCCGCTGTCTGCTTCACCTCTAGTGGGTCGGATGTACTTGGATAGTTTGAATCCTTGTCGTACCGCCACTAAGGGTTTTATATCAGGTATCTTACTTATTTATCTATTCGAAGTAAGCTTTTGATTATCATATCTGTGTTTTTGTGCGTATCAGCTACTGATCCAGGGACTGATACAGGATGCACAGTAGATTCCAGAAATGGGGTCTGACATCATCATACAAGTCTCTAGGAGTTCATGAGTGTATCTCCTACGCTCGAGGGCTTGACGCCACTCGGAAATTACTACTCTCATGGATTTTTTTTGTCTTCTATAAACTCCCAGCTAATACCTAGCATTGGGGAAGATGCACAACGCACTGGGATCTTTTCAGCTACAACAGCTGTACCTGATCATCTGGACTTTTGTATTTCCTCCGTCCATAAATATAAGGATTCAGAGACTTTCAGCTAACTCATTTGACCACTCGTCTTATTCAAAAAAATTATGCAAATATTATTAATTTCATTATGATGTGTTTTATCACTAAATATATTTTAAGTATAGCTTATTTGTTTTTGTATTTTCATAATTTTTTAAAATAAGACGAGTGGTCAAACGAGTTGGCTAAAAGTCAACGAATGCTTATATTTATGGATGGAGGAAGTATCAAGTTCAGAAGCAGAGAAATATTCCTGACAATCAACTATGAAGACTTTTGCTGCCACGAAGAATATAGAGCTACACTTGACTGCTACCTGTTGGCAGGAGTCTAGCACAGAGCCCAATTAATCTCTCGTTGCTAGAAGGCGAAGATGTTCAACCTTGAGCATGTCTGTTATAAATAACGTCATGGCACTCAGCAGCAGCAGTACATCTACTACCCAATAAAGGCTGCGATGGCAACTAGCATCAGGATGCGTCATGTGCAGAGTTCATCGAAACCTGCTGCCGCATAAGGATCTCCACCAGATGAAGACAACAGCACTCAGAGCTGTTGATTTATTGTCAAATGCGTCAAAGCTACAGCTATGTCGCGCCGCTGTCACGAGCTCGTTGTAATCGCGCACCATCGTCTGTCACGCCGTATGGCTTGAGCTCGTCGTGGTTATAAGTGTCGTCTACCTCGCCACATGGCTAGAGCTTGCCTCGCCATACCGTTACTCGCCTTGCGGCTGGAGTTAGCCTCGTCGTGCCGTCATTATTAGCCTTGTCGCCGAGTCCAAAGCATGCATTGTCGTCGCGCCTAGAGCTCTACTCGCCACTAGAGAACGCATAGCATCGCGGCCAGATCGAGCTCACCTCAAAGCTTGTCTTGCCCTGCTGCCGCTCACATTAGTGCCACGGATGGAGCTCGCCATGCACTGATGTTAACCTTGCTGTACAGCTGAAGGTGCTTGCAGGACCACTAATCATGTGACCAAGTGCCATGGTCGACTCGTCGCGGGTTGGTCATAGGATTTACTCAGCACAAACTAGTCCTTTACTTGAGCTAACAAAGTGACTTGCCATATGGCTCGAGATTGCCATGGTTGCGCGCCGCCATCCGCCTCGCCGTATGGTTCGAGATCACTGCTCGTCTACTCGAACGCATTCTAATTCTAGGCAAGTCAAACGCATCATGGAGATATCTGGGAGCTTGCCCAGGCATGGTAGCAGGCAGCTCGCGCCCATGGAGATCAGGCCACCTCGCCTAGGCATGTCTGTCAGGGAGCTTGCCTTGCTCAGCGTGTGGAGCTCTTCTTGTCACACCCGGAGTTCGCCTCGCCGTGTCCTCACTCGCCTTGCTGTCTGGAGCATATTTCTACCGACACGACTGGAGTTTACCTCATCGTGCCGCGACTCGTCTCACTGCTGCGTCCAGAGCTCGCATTGCTGCCGCGGCTAGAGTACGCCTAGACGCCGCGACCGGAGCTCACGTCAAGGCTCGTCTTTTACCTCGCATGGCACCATGGTCAGAGCTTGCCACACGCAACTCGCTGCACAGCTGGAGTTGTTCGCAAGCCTATGAGCTGCATGCGCATAATGCTTGGCTTGTCATTGACTCATCAAGTGCTTTACGCCCCATGAGCTTTGAATACACCGAGTTTCTCAACCACGCAGAATGCATTGAGTTACCACCCTCCGTTTGATCTCTCACTAGACAGGAGCCCGTCATGGCTAATCATCGCCGTCTGCCTCACTGAGTGGCTCAGGCTCGTCGTGGTCATGCCGTCTGCCTCGCCGTGTGGCACGAGCTCACCATGGTCATGCAGCGCTGTCTGCCTAGTCACATGGCCGGAGCTTGCCTCACCTGCCGCAGCTCAAGCTTTCGCCTCGTCATCGCCGCCGGGATATATATGTCCAGCTACAAACTGAGCATTCGCGCGACTACTTCGTGATGACTCATTCAGACTGCTATCAGCCGGCCACAGTTGCCTGGCTAGAACTACGGCTCACAAGCCAGAATACTTAGTTATGTCTTTGATTATATTATTAGTCAGACTACGGTATTTTCTATTCAGTTTACAACTCGTTTGAGTCTGTGAACATTTGTTTACTCGGCTGACGCAGCACTTGATCCTCCTCATTATTCATTAGTGGAGTTGATTATTAGCTGTACAAAAATCCTACAACGATGACTTTCTCTCTTTGAGTCTGTACACAATTGTTCCAATTGTCTACACACTCGGGGGCTAGTCCATATGGACTCACTTGCGTGAGTTCCATAATATTACTCGGCTCAAAGCCAGGCACCTCGGGTTGCTTCGTCCTTGACTTTATTTCATCGAATGATTACATAGAAATTTCTTGATCTTCAACTTACTTGCCACAATTAAGCTGAAGCTTGGGGGCTACATCTATATATATAGATGCGCTTGCGCGCATCAATATATGGGTAGAAAGACGGGTTGTAATCATTCTCAGCTGAGCTGAGACAGATGGACCCAGACACTAGTCCGGAATAACAATTCTTGGCTAAGACTCACCTTGATTCCCTGTTTATGCAGTCATGTGCGCAGGAGATCGGAGTTCCACATGTTGTAGATGCATTTTTTTGTCACATCTATATAATGCACTTATTCACTCGATCAGGATTGGTATATCTTGGTTCAGGTTTACTTTGAGTTTCAATCTAATTCCGTGAATTACACAGAAACTCGGAGGCTACATTTATATGATGCATTTATGTGCATTTATCATTTTATTTGTAGGCATGCTTTACAGCCTCAGCCGACTGAGTCGGATGCAGACTTTCATTTACAATTTGCTTTATGGCCCTCGCTAGCTCTGAGAGCTTGATGTTATTCGTCACATAACATGCCTATGAAGCTTCAGCCAATGGAGTTGGTCATTATTTCTCAGATTCACCCAATTTTTCTGACTCAGTTCAGTATTGGGTATCAACTGATGATGTGTCTAATTCAAGGCCCTGCTGCCCCTGAACTACTCGGGCCAAGTATCTCAACTTACTACAAGTTTGATTCAGGTTAAGTCTTTTTTAATTTCTCAGTCAACCTGAGGATCAACTCATACATGAAGAGAAGCCTAGTTGGGAAGCAATCAGGATCAATCAAAAAGCACTTGGGGGCTACTATCGTTACCATGACCCCCGGGTACCTTCATGACCAGCAGGGCCGAGTAACCTGATAAGGGTAATCGGATCGGCCTAGAAGAGACCGAGTAGTCCATAACTTGAGAAGGTAGGTTCGGTGTTGGTATTTCTTACACCGAACAGGAAACATCACTTTAGGCTGGTTAGGCCTCGAGTGAATATTCCTGGCTTGGCGCCATTTACCCAAATACTCTTTGCTTAGGATATACATAATAATCCACAACTAGCAACAAGTGCTAGAAATGCATTATTAGTAATCAACATAAATGATAATCCGCAAGCGCACAGATAACCCGTTGTAGCGTTTCACTCGAGAGTATTCCAGGGTATCGTATTTACATTTTCCCAAAAGAAGACGTAGTTGACAAGTGTACTTATACTCATGGTGTTACAAATGATAGATCATAGCCACATTCCAATGCAGGGGTAAGGTGCAGATAGATATATGGATAGTTTGACACACACAGCAGGCAATTCCAATATCTGATAAACGGCGAGAGGCAACTCTAAGCAGGTCTAGGACTAAGTAGAAGGGTTGCTACTCCTAATGTACGTCATAATATAGCGTGCCAAGCTCCTACCTATAGTCTAAGCTGCACACAAGCCAGGACTAAGCGGTTCTACTGCAAAACCATCTTCGGGAGATCCGGTATACACAGAGTCTGCCCTGCGATGCCGGCATTTTCATATATACTCCTACGCCATGCCCGAACGTGGAGGATTACAAGGCATGGACAGGGCTGTCACCACCTACCACCTACCTCTACAAACCGTGGGACACGAACATGCAACCAAGGATGGAAAGAAAGCCTTAGCACCATGCTAGCGTGACTAACCACAACTCTAGATCCCTCAAGGCACCTCACAAGGCGATAAACCTAGAGCACTTGCAGGACAATGGACCCGATGACTAAGTAGGGAAACAACTAGTTCTAACTAGCGATTACTTAGACGAGGGATCAAAACTAGCACTACGTTATGCATAGGCATTCGTCGCTCAAGAACGAGCGATGAACGATGAACGATGAAGAACGATCATCGTTAACCGACGATCGAGTATGAACGAACGACGAACGAACGATGAAAGATCATGAACGAACACCGATGAACGATGAACGAACGAAGAACGTTCATGCAAGAACGAGGATGAACGATGAACTAGCATAAGCACACAACTATTACAAGAACAATGATATTCCATTGATAAGAACAAGTCTTACAAAGAGAAGGATACAAGAGTTATACCCAAACTCTCCAAGGCAGTTGGGAGCCAAAAAGGCAGTCCACTCAGCCTAGCACTAGCTAGAGAGCCTCTAGCTCTGATATGTGGAGGAGGGAATGAGCCTCTTGTGTTGGTGTGTGTTGAAAGGAAGGGGGTACCCCTCCTTATATAGCCCTCCAAAGGTGGAGGAATTGAGGCGGTTCCCGGCATTGATGGCATTGATTGCAGGGGGAACCAACCTTAATAAGTCGGTTGTGTACCGCCATAAAAAGATGGGCCCAGGGGGGCTACCTGGCAGGTCGGCCAACCCAAGGTTTGGGGTCGGCCGACCTGGGCCTAGGCCCTCCTGCGGTAGGCTTCTGCAGATTGCCTCCCCTTGGCTTTTAGGCCTCTATTCCAGGTGCTATGGCCTCCAGTTATTGGATTTGATAATTCCTTTTATCTTAAATTGCATTCCTGTGGCGAACGTCATTTTATGGAAGTGTTAGATTTGTCGCTTTGGGGCATGTTTACACATGGAATTCTCTGTTTTCCACCTGCACACCAGAATCTAGAGGTACACGTGAAAATAGGTTAAATAAAATGCGGGTAGGAAGTGTTAGTTCTTCCTTATTTATAGAGCTAATTGACGGTTAAATTCTCGACTTAAGGACTGTCAACAATCGACTAGTCGGCAAGATAGAATATAACTCTTGTCTTGTACTCCCAGTAATTCCATGGTTGTAACCGACTAGGATACTTTCTATGTAACCCTTTTCCCCTGGATATATAAGGCGGGCTGGAATCTCATCTCAACACACACAATACAATACCACCCAAGACAGGACGTAGAGTTGTTATCCTCCGGGAGGCTCGAACCTATATAAACTTGGCTTCTTGTCTTCACGATCGTATTCTTGGTTCTTGCGTAGCCCCCTCTAATATAATTGCCGACTAAAACGTCGACAATGTGGTAATTTCTAGGCCTTGAGAGTCAATGTGGTGGATCTTATTCTTGATCAATTATTAAGTTAACTAGTTCAACCCGTGCGTCGCACGGGCTAGAAATTAGAGAGACACATAAATAGTTAAAGTTTTTATTAAAAAATTACTTTTGCAAGCATAATACTCGAGTAAACTGAATATTAATTATTTTTAGTATTAAACCTGAGATTTAAACTACAAAATTTCATGTCACATCTCATTTATATTACTAATAATAAATATGTGTTAGGGTATATTCAATATTAGATGCAATCTCAACAAGATATGACTTTTCAAAAGGTTTTAGTCCATTAAAAACATCCTTCAGATTTAGATCCATTTGTAGTACAATTTTTTATACCTAATATATTAATCTTTTTTTATGGTCGTATTTTCCCTGCCATGAAGTTGCATCAATGACGTATTTTAACTTTAAGCGACGACACACTGTATGTTATGCCATTATCCGTGACATCACATTAAGCCTGACGTGATCGAAAACATTAGATTTAACTCCTCATACCATGGTAATTAAAATGGCGCTAACTAATAAGAAGTGTCGTAGCACGATTGAATGGCGAGATCGACAGATATTTGGTTCGGTAGGAGCGCTTTGCCTCGGCGAAGATCAATCAAGAGGGACACACGATTTATACTGGTTTAGGCCTCCTGAAGGATAATAGCCCTACGTCCAGCGTGTTCTTGTATTGCCATATAGGCGAGATGTGTCGTGGTGCGATCCCCCTCCGTCGTGGGAGGTGTCGTTACATTTATAGGTGGGCCTTGCCCCCTTTTACAAGTTAGGATTGGAGCATATCTAAGGAAAAAAGAGATCGTCTTCCTTCAATAGACTTCGTAACCGACAAGGCGTCCCTCATCGGTAAAGTCCTAATCCGGTGCGTTTAATGTTCTGATATCTCCAAATATTAGGGTTACGACATAAGCCCCCGGCCTTGCCTGCCAATAACGTCACTTCTGTCTTCGGGAAGTAATCATCATCATCACTTTCTTCGGGAAATCATCATCATCGCTAGTCTTCGGGAAATATTCTTCGTGAGATAGTCTTCGAGAGAAGGTATTCGGAGAAATGATCCGAACTCTTCTCAACACTTGTGTCTTCGGCGGTATTGGGAGGTAAGGTCTTCTGATGAAAGTAAGCAATATGTATCTTTAGAAATCGCGAACACGCATAATCCCGATGTCTTCAAATATATGCAGCTTGGATAATTCTAGCAAAGCCCCCAAGCTTAAGATTTGCAGAAAAGATGGCAGCTAGGAGCCCTTACATCTTCACGTCATCATAGTCTTCATGCTACAGAGCCACGTGTATCTTCAAGAGACAATAATCCTCAAAAAAGAATCTTCACCATTGCCTGGTCGGACTAATATGACTGCAGATATTAATTCAACTCCTCCTGACTAATACTCTTCGACATTGATATTCTGAACTCCATCAACTTGTAGCAATAAATCTTCACATGAATACTAACTTGATCTTCTATATATGAGAGTATCAATAAATCTTCATACGCAGCTGCATCCTGTCCAGACTCTTCCAGACATGACTTGCTAAGCAAAATAAATTTCTTCTATAATGAACTCTCCACCAGTGCCAATATGTATGAGGGTGAATCTCCAACAATCTTCATCTTCATCTTCTATATGCAAGGGGTCGCGGGATCTAGGCGCTCGCATGTGGCGGCGTGGCGCCGCATCTTCCTCTGATGAACGCGTACAGTTGTGAGCCAGCGTCTTCAAAGTGAACACGTGCGCGTGAGACAATAGCGTCAAGGGAGCACGCTTGAGTGTTTGGCGAAGTGAATACGTCATAATATTTTCCGAAACAAATAAAGATGTGGCAGCTTGGAACCACATCGTCCTTCAAAATGACCACATACACGCGAGACAACAGCCTCAAGCGAACATGCAGGTAGGGTACAATGGATGTGTCCTTTGACGAGCAAGCGAGGCAGCTGGGAGCACTCGCACGTATCGACGTCCTTCAATGAGCACATGCACGCGAGGCAGAAGCCTCAAGCGCACATGCAAGAACAAACGCGGCAGCCTGGAGCTCGTGCATGGTGGTGTAGCAATCTTCAAATATCTTCATTGCAGCAGCACGGTGAAGGAATTGTGATCATAGCTTGATGATATATGTCAAGATAACCAAATAAATCTTCTGAGCCAACATAATGCGGCTTCAGTCTTGATGAATAAAAAATTGACAGATGTCTTGAATAATCTTCTATCCGCTGCCTCATCTCGAAATAGTGACTTCGTTAATACAGCTGAGCGATAGCTTCCAGAATAAATCAATTTTGATAGTCTGTACGATGTGTGCCGCGATCAGCTTCTTCTCAGTAAAACAATAAATAGCAGAACTTCTAATTGCAGCATATATCAACTGAACTTGTTGCAAATATCAATCAGCTTCCATATATATCAAAATCTTCCGACACTGTAAACTTGCTTGATTAGAGACCTCATGACATACGTAGCCAATCTTCTTGTGCTTATATTAGAGCCAATAAACAGAAACTTTCTGGACATAGCCTTCTTGCCTCGATGATCAAGAATAAAATATGTGGGATATCCTTTGCTCCATTCTTGTTCATGAGAGACAGTGCTTCAATAAGATAGAACTGTTGCTGTACAGAACAGGAGAAAAGCATGTTGCAGCTTCTAATAATCTTCAAATCCAATATATCAGCATGTGAACAGTGCAGCCAATAAATATATAGCCACCCTTGATGCAAGAATAATTCAAGAGCCATCTTCAATAAGAAATAGAGCAGCTGATGTATGAAATCAATATCAGGGCATAAGCCCTTAGTTTGAACAATAATGAACCATATATGCCTGTATGACCAGCCCCCTGCTTTTATGTGTACAGTGCCAACTGTGCAAAAAAGTAGTCAATCAACAAGGCATATAAGGACTGCAATTTTTGAAACAACCCTTTACACAAAAAGGGAAATCACGACACTTATCAACCATGTATAGCAATTTCATGTAGCATCAATGGCATAAGACGTGTAGATTATATGGTGGTTGAACGTGCAACCCGTCTGGGGAAAGCAACTTATAAACCCAGTATGGGCTCAGGGTCCCTTCCCAAAACATCAAACAATAGTCGTGTAATTTATCAAACCACCAATGTGGCTAAGTCTTACAACTGGCTGAGTGCCTAAAAAGGCTGTTTGTACCGTGCCCTATAAACCCTCATGTGGCTAGGACAGCGGCCAAACTAGTAGACCGACCTAAGGTCAGCCTTTTCCATGAAGAATGGAAGTTGATATGACTGAAAAGTCTATAATCCATAGAACAATAACCAATGTCAATGATCCAAGTAATCTGATCAATAAATATTTGAAGAGCCAATGGAATACCCGAAGATAAATATTCAATAGCCAGTGAGATAACCAATAATGAACACCTATATGGTCAGAAGTAACTTTGAAGGTGAATATGAATTCTAGAGATGAATATCTCAATTATCAATAAGATTCTGGATGAATATTCCAAAGATCAACAAAATTCCGGATGAAAATCCTAATGACTTCGGATGAATATCCCAATGTTCAATAGATTCCGGATGGTGATTCCGATGATAAATAAATGCCAGGGATGAATATCCAGAAAACCAATATAATGTCTGGAGATAAATATTTTGCTTAAATGATCAGTTAAATATCAAAGCTAGATAAATCCCTGTTTACTGACAATGAGCAAGTAAATGTTACTTTGTAATAAAAGAAAAACTTTGTGCCATGTAGTGCGTTTGATCATGCAGCTAATATGTGCACAAATTAAATAAGCACATGATGATATATAAGCAGAAAGATATCAACTTAAGGCTGCTTGAGGCTCTCTACTTTATGAATGCCGAGATATGCATGTAGAGAAAAGAGCAGACATAATATAGAACAAAATAATAAAAGAGAGCGATTTATTTGGCTTATCTGGAGCCTATGCCGCTCGAAGAGTTATTCTGGCTGCCTTGACGGTCAGCTTGAGATCTTTGGGATTATTGAATAGCCCCCGAGCGCGACTTTAGGAGTTGACGATCCGGTGCCGGCAATACAGCTGGTGTTTGGCTTCGGAACTCCTAATGATGCCAACTGGGTCGACAACTCCTGATCACTCAGCCAGGACCTCATGAAACTCCCGATGAGATCGCCATTGAGAAGCGAATTCCATGCCAATAATCTCGAAGATGTCCGGTATATGCGCAAACAACCAATAAGACCGAATCATTGATTAGTATGATGCTAAGAGAAATAAGTGACGGACATTGTCAAAATAATGCACATCCGTTTAGTTTAATAAATAAATCCAGAGTCATGTCAAATAATAATATTTACTTGGCATGCTGGAAAATTATGGAACATGCATAATTAAGAGGAAATAATCTTCCCTGTAGATCCATATGCTGTAGTTCTCTCATCGGGAAGACCCATGGTGCAGTTCTCAGACTTGCCGAACTCTTCTCAACGGCCTGAACTCCCGATGACTCTCGGGGGTTTGAACTCCCGAAGACGGCTAGGTTCCAATGACATCATGTTACTTGTACACCCGACCATGTCAAGCTTCCGATGAGCTCGAAGTCATGGCGAAGTCCCGATGAGACCAACTCGATGAGCTGAGCCGATCGCCCGCTATATGCTCCAGGTGTAAAACAGTTTGCCGCAATGATCACGATCGGTCAGGTTCCGTGTTAATATATAGGAAAGATTACACGGTGATTTGACTTACAATCCAAGTATCCTGGTTGTCTTGCAATCCAAGGAATATCTTGATTAGTTGTAGAGCACGCAGGCTCTAAAACAAAGAGATATATATCTCTAATCTGATTACAACCAACATATCTTAACACCCTCCCTCAATCTGGACTTGCATATAAGTTCAGAGTACTTCGAAACCTCATATGAGATGGAGTTGGCAATGCCTTCGTCATAATATCTACCACTTGATCTCCTGATGCTATAAATCGAATATCCAACTCCTTATTTGTTACACGCCCTCGAACAAAATGGTAATCAACTTCAATATGCTTAGTACGAGCATGGAAAACAGGATTAGCTGATAGAATGTTGCTCCAAGATTGTCACACCATAAAATTGGAACTCTAGCTTGATATATACCAAGTTCACGTAACAGTACTTGAATCCAAATTACCTCAGCTGTTGCATTAGCAACTGATTTGTACTCTGCTTCGGTACTAGACCTAGAAACTGTTGGCTGTTTCTTAGAGCTCCATGACACAAGATTGCCTCCAAAGAATATGGTGAAACCACCTGTACTTATTCTATCATCAGAATCTCCAGCCCAATCAGCATCTGAGAAAGAACTTAACAAACTTGACCCAGATTTGCGAATTGCTAGACCGAGCTTGGAAGTTTCTTTCAAGTATCTCAAGATTCTCTTTACTGCTGCCCAATGAACTGTAGTAGGTGATGACAAGAATTGACACACTTTATTAACCGAAAAAGCAATATCAGGCCTTGTCAATGTTAAGTATTGAAGAGCACCTACAATACTTCTATACCGTGTCACATCCTCATCAGACAATTTCATCAAACTTTGACAATTTGTCAGTAACAGTCATAGGTGTAGACACACCCTTAGCCTTGAGAATATTGTCCTTCGAAGCAAATCTTGAATATATTTGTGGAGTCAGCAGAATACCATTAGATATCTTGTTAACTTCAATACTGAGAAAATAGCTAAGAGCACCAAGATCCTTAACAGCAAAGTCTTCTTGAAGTTGTTTAAGCAACCTTTCTGTAGCCAATGAAGAGGAGCTCACAATAATAATATCATCAACATAAACAAGAATATACATGTGAATCCCTCCCTTGTTAAAGATGAACAAAGAAATATCTGCCTTTGAAGCTGTAAAGCCCAATTGAAATAGCTTAGTACTTAACCTAGCAAACCATGCTCGAGGAGCTTGCTTTAGGCCATATAAGGACTTCTCAAGCTTGCAAATATATTTAGGAAACTTTGAATCCTTATAACCAGGAGGTTGTCACATATAAACTTCTTCATTCAGCTTGCCATGTAGAAAAGCATTTTGTATGTCAATCTGTCTCAAACTCCAACCTCTACTGATAGCAAGAGATAACAGCAATCGAATTGTAGTTGGTTTAACAACTGGACTAAAGGTATCATCATAATCGATGCCATACCTTTGTTTGAAGCCTTTAGCAACCAGACGTGCCTTATGTCTATCAATAGACCCATCAGATTTTCTTTTCAACTTGAACACCCACTTGCAATCAATTATATTGAGGCCAGACCTGGGAGGCACTAGACGCCATGTCTCATTCTTCATCAAGGCTTGACATTCATCATCCATGGCTCTATGCCATTGAGGATCTTTCATGGCTTCATATATGTAGACGGCTCTTGATCTGTAGCACGAACAGCAGAATATGTTACAGTTCCGTCAGTACAAATTTTAGGACGTCTTATATTGTTGCTTAATCGAGTGCCATAGGTATGAACTGCAGTCTCTGGTATAACATCAACTGGAGCCAGCTCTTGATCGACATCGCCGGCTGCATTGGCGTTTTCTGCATGGGCGCTAGCCAATGGATGTGCTGCTTCATCCTGTTCTGCATGCACGTGGGAGACAGAAGCAGTAGCTGCAGGCGTGTCGGAGATAGAAGTTGGAGCAGCTACATGCGTCGTGCCAGCAATAGCAGCCGTGTCGGCTGGAACAGCAGAAGATACATGTTGACCCCTGGGCTGCTGCGCACTATCACCATCAGCACGCAATGCAGAGGAGATGTGCACAGGAGGAGTGTCTGCAGTCACAGAGTTAGTAGCACCAGCAAGCATATGATTATTGCAAATATTAAAACTACTGCCACCAAGGTTCTGCAGGGCCAAGAAATATTAGGACTGAGATTGCTCAGTGGTTGGAGAAGATGTTGTAGAAGCAGAATTAGCAAAAGGAAAAACTTGTTCATCAAACACAACATCTCGAGAGATATATATGCGGCCAGTTTCAACATCTAAACACTTATAGCCCTTATGAAGAGAACTATAGCCCAAGAAACCACAAGCTTTGGATCTGAAGGACAACTTGTGCTTGTTATATGGACGCAGGTTAGGCCAACAAGCACAACCAAATATTTTTAACATGGAGTAATTGGGCGGTGTTTTAAGAAGACGCTCAAGAGGTGTAAAATTGTCAGTGACACGAGTAGGCAATCGATTAATAAGATAAGTTGCTGTCAAGAATGCATGATCCCAGTATTTTAGAGGCATATATGATTGAGCTAAGAGTGCTATGCCAGTTTCAACAATGTGTCTATGCTTGCATTCGGCAGAACCATTTTGTTGGTGAGTATGAGGACATGAGACTCGATGAGCAATGCCAAGAGAAGTAAAAAATTGGTTATGGAGTTTTTGATATTCTCCTTCCCAATCAGGCTGAACGCATTTGATCTTGGCATCAAGAAGACGCTCAACATGGGCCTGAAATTGCAAGAATATGGACTGAACCTCGGTTCTATCATGCATAAGATAAATCCAACAAAACTTGCTAAAATCATCGATGAAACTAATATAATATTTATAACCTCCAATAGAGATAGGTGCTGGTCCCCATACATCTGAGAATATAAGCTCTAAAGGAGAAGTAGACACATGAACTGAACTAGAGTATGGTAATTGATGACTCTTAGCTAACTGGCAAGCATTACAAACTGCTAACTGAGACTTGCTATGACAAGGAAGTTTATTAAGAACTAAAATAGACTGCACTACTTGTGAAGAAGGATGGCCAAGGCGTGCATGCCACTGTTCCTTGCTAATGGTGGAAGCAACAAGAGCTGTCTTGGCCGACTCGATCATGGATGGCTTGATAGGATAAAGGCCTGATTCACATCGTCCTTCAAGAAGACTGATCCTTGACTCCCGATCCTTTATAACAAAAAAGTCGGGATGAAGTTCAAAAAATACATTATTGTCTCGTGCAGCCTTATGAATAGAGAGAAGATCTTTAGATATTTTAGGCACATGCAACATCTTTAAAACAAGAGACTTAGCAGAAGTTTTAATATTGCAAGAACCAAGATGCTGAATGTGCAAACCTGCGCCGTTGCCAACTTGCACCATGTCGGAGCCGTGATACGCCTCACGTGTAGTGAGACGGTCGAGGTCGTTGGTGATGTGGTCCGTAGCTCCTGAGTCGCAGTACCAAAGAGGATCGACGTTGCGTGAGGTAGAGGCAACATTGGCCGACAGCTGTTCGGTCCGGTAAGAATCATCAAGGCGATACCAGCACCGCACAGCCGTGTGACCAACACGGCCACAAATCTGGCACTTTGGACGACCATCAGTGCCGTCGGAGTTACGGTTGTTGTTGCGCGCAGAAGACTGCTGCCCCGAGCCACCAACACGCCCAGAGCTGTTGTTGTTGTTGTCGCCACGGTTCTGATGGCCGCCGCGCTGTGGCGGGCCACGCGGACGCGACGGCGCACTCCGGCCACCTCCGCACCCGGCAAAGTTGGCCGAAGAGTTCATCTGAACTTGCTGCATCAAGTTGTAGCGTTCAACCCGTTGCTCAAAGGACATCAGGTGTGCGTAGAGGTCGTCGAGGGTGAGGTCAGAAAGTGTCGTCATGGACATGACAAAGGAGTCGTACTCCTGACCAAGACTAGAGAGAAAATAAGAGATAATCTCATCTGGTTGAAGGGCAGCGCCAGCAGAAGCCATGGAAGCTGCTAAGCTTTTGATGTGCCGAAAGAAATCAGGTGCCGACTGATCACGTCGCTTGGGAGTAGCTAGCTGCATCCGGATCTGGACAATTTGTGCCCTGGACTTGGCGCTATACATGCGCTCAAGTATCGACCACGCATCATGGGCAGTGGTCGCTGCCACCAGATCTTGGAGGATTTCCTCGGTGACGGAGGAGGTGATGCCGCTCAGAACATGCTGGTCTTGAGAATACCAGACATGATGCGTCGGGTTGGGTAGCTGAGTAGCGCCGGCAGTAGTAGATGAAGCCACGAGCTTGGGTGGTTCCTCAACGTATCCATCGACATACCCAAGAAGACCGACGCTGCGGAGATAGGGCAAGAACTGGGCACGCCACAAGGAGTAGTCGGTCTTGTTGAGGCGGATGAAGACGGCATGGATGGTTGATAGGGATTGAGGCAAAGGTGCTTGAGTTGGTGGAGGACATGGAGGAGGAGGATTGGGATGAGGTGGTGGAGGAAGACGACGACATTGTCGTTCGTTATGGCTCTGATACTATGTAAAACAGTTTGCCGCAATGACCACTATCGGTCAGGTTCCGTGTTCATATATAGGAAAGATTACACGGTGATTTGACTTACAATCCAAGTATCCTGGTTGTCTTGCAATCCAAAGAATATCTTGATTAGTTGTAGAGCACGCAGGCTCTGAATACAAAGAGATATCTATCTCTAATCTGATTACAACCAACATATCTTAACACCAGGCACCCGTCAGCTCGTGCATGAGCTTCGTCAAGCAGTTCCCGAACTCACGTACATGCATAAACAACAAGCAAGCTAGCCAAAGCATTTGATTAGCATGACGTAAATTAACTATTTTGATGAATAGACCGGGTATATCTAGAACTAGTAACCATGTCGAATATCAACATGTCGGGAGATTAAAGAAACAAAATTAACAAAAGGAAAAAAAAAAATCTCCCCTGTATTTTGGATGAAGAGGTCATCAGGATGGGTTTAAAGAAGTCTTCCCTTGTATACCCGATCACGTCGGGCTTCCGATGAGCTCGCAGCGATAGCGAAGTCCCGGTGACGGAGTCCCGGTCAGGCTGTTCCGCTCGCCCAATGAATTCATCACCTTGTGTGTTCTTCGGAAGACAGCATCGTCGACGTACAGCCCGTGCGTAATATCGTAATATCGGCATGCGTCGCACGCGTTCATGGCCAAGGGTTCGGAACATATGGCCTCATCGGGATCTGTTGTCGTCGACAGGTCTGATCCATCCAAAGACACGGTGCGACTCGAACTCCATGCATGATGTCTTCAGATGCACCAGGCATGGTCCGACGTAACTCATGCAAAAAAGGCATCACGGAGTGAGTACATGAAATCGTTAATACGGTAATTACCAGTCATGAATTAATCAAGGATATAAAGATTAAACGAAAAGGAATCTTCCCAGCTATGCCTGTAATAGACATCTATAGCGGTCGGACATAGCAAAAGCTTGAAGCTTCGGGACTTGCATCGGCATAGTAGGCAGCAACACCGTTCCTCCGTGAAGACGGCTTGATATTCGCGATGTTGCGCTGCGGGATCATGACGACACGCTCGATGGAGTGCGCCGCACGTCCGACGAGCTCGTAGAACGCCGAGACCGACACGGGGCGACTTTGATTAACGTCGGCGGCGGCTGATCTTCTTCTAAACTTGACGGATTCATCAACAATGCGCCCCTACCTAGCGCGCCTCTGTCGTAGCACGATTGAACGGCGAGATCGGCAGATATTTGGTTCGGTAGGAGCGCTTTGCTTCGGCGAAGATCAATCAAGAGGGACACACGATTTATACTGGTTCAGGCCTCCCGAAGGATAATAGCCCTACGTCCAGTGTGTTCTTGTATTGCCGTATAGGCGAGATGTGTTGTGGTGCGATCCTCCCGTCGTGGGAGGTGTCGTTACATTTATAGGTGGGTCTTGCCCTCTTTTACAAGTTAGGATTGGAGCATGTCTAACAAAATAAGAGATCGTCTTCCTTCAATAGACTTCGTAACCGACAAGGCGTCCCTCATCGGTAAAGTCCTAATCCGGTGCGTTCAATGTCCTGATATCTCCAAATATTAAGGTTACGACAAGAAGCATTACCATTATTCTAATTTATATTTTACTATATAGTAGAATACATATTACAAAATTCACTAATTTTTCGTGGGAAATGACTATGACAGGTCAGACAAACATCAAACTTTCTACATCCAAAAAGCAAAAGAATTTGTTATATGACATATGTATACTACATAAATTTGACTCCTTATTTACTGTTTTATTTATAGTGCACTTAAGACAAGTCTATAATAAATTGGTATCTTTCGGACCAACACATGAGTAACATTTTTATATTTAGTTAAACACAATATTCGATTATCCAAACATTAACCATCATATATGTTTATATATTGAGATACTTTTCTCAAACTTATGAATATATTGTCTCTATGTTATGTACAATCATACTTATCACATATGTTTACTTAGTTAAGCACAATATCATACTATCCAAACTTTAACCATTATATATGAATATATAGTAAAAAAAATTTAGAAAATTATGAGTATATATATGGTCTTAAAATTCCATAATATTGTAACGGTTAAAGTGCTCTTTACCGTTCATATATAGGCATATACATAATTATCATCTATTTACGTATTGAAGATAAATATTGTTAATGGTGAACCATTGAGGCATTATAAACTAAGGAAATGATTCATTGCAACTCATGTTTTCTGAACTAAATTATATCTAGTGCAAGAAAGACATTTAACCTAATAAGACTCCTCTACTAATTCGGATTTGGCAAAGTTAGTAATTTAGAAATAGGAATTATGCGTATTTTTTCTATTTTTATTATTTCGAAATTTTGCTATTTTTGTACTAATAATGGTATGGTGAGTAAATTGGAAATAGGAATTAGGGATATTGTTTTCTATTTTTTTATTTCCAAATTTAGTTAATTTCTGGACTCATAATGTCGTGGTACTTTTGCGTGTAATTTAGAAATAGTTATGGTAGGTATTTTTGGTTATTTAATCTTACAAATTTAACTATTTTTTACTAATAATAGCATGGTGGGTAATCTAGAAATAGGAATTATGGTTTTTTTAATTTAAAGTTTAACTGTTTTTGACTCATTATGGCTTGATGGGTAATTTAGAAATAGGAATTAGGGGTATTCTTAGCTATTTTTTCTATTTTAGTATTTAATTATTTTTTGACTCATAATGGCATGGTGGGTAATTTAGAAATAGGAATTAAAGGCATTTGTTTTGTCAATTTCTATTATTCATAATTTATTTATTTCTTATTCATAATGGCATCGTGGGTAATTTATAAATAGGTGTCCTCTTGACTAAGTTTGTTGTAATGGCATACGTGGGTAATTTAGATCACATTAGATCTACCGACTATTGCTTTTCTTAGTTTAATTTGTAGGGCCGAATGTTTTGCTTTTTTGTGAGGATTTCTATAATTTTCTTCTGATTAACTTGAAGGCCTCAGAAGGAGCCTCCAATTAGTAAATATAAGATAGATTCCCGTTGTTTCGATAAAAAGAGACACTCCGATGAAAGGAGTATGCCTTAATGCGTACTATACATAATAAAATGCGGCGTGCCAGTATACTAAGTATACAAAATGTAATAAAAGAACACAACCAAAATATGGAACTTTGATCTTTATTAATTCATTAGAGAATTACAGAGTACACGTTACCGCTTAGGGTTTACAGTATATTGCGCCTAAGTACATCTGAAGTACAGGCCGATGTGTAGTTCTTAGTTCCCGTGGCCTCGTAAGGCCACTGGTTAATTACATCTACAGCTTAGGGCTGCAAAACACCTCTGATTAAGCTATGCTTATAGTCGTCGTCTTTGAATAAAACATGAATTGTCTCCAAGTATGCATAAGCACAAATTAATGAAATGTGAAGTGCTAGAGCCTCGTCGGCCTCTAGCAAAAGGCATTCTGTCTCGTGTGGAGTCCCATGATGAAGTCGTAAGAGTGTTCGGCCTCGTCGGTCACGAAACAAAATGAGTATCTAGCCTCGTCGGTCTAGACTAGATGATTCCGGCCTCGTCGGTCATGGAAAAGAAGACATCCCAGCCTCGTCAGTCAGGGAGAAGAAGACTTCATATGGTTTACCAGTCTTAACGGTGCAGAAAGTGGATGGTGTGCGAAAATAGTGAAACTTGTACTCATGTAACACTATAAGAGACTCTCTTAGTCGGATGCCAGCTCATTGTCATGTGATGACATGTACGTGGCGTTGGCCTTGCCGTGCATACTGATGCGGTAGCACTTGAATTAACAAGTGGCATACCAAGAGCTACATGGATGTTCAAATAAACAGGCACTTTCATGACAATGTGTGGGAGTATGGCCTTTCCTCTGCGAGAGAACATAAGATCATCAGATAGAGAGAGAGAGAGCCTCCTCTTTGTGCTGATGTACGTATAGAAGTTTGCATTGGCTTCGTAGAATCCATTTGCTGATGGGCCATACAATACTGCCCATTATTATGTTAACATGGGTTTATTATGAGGAAGCGCATGACAACTGCCATCAAGGCTTGCTTCTATGTACGTAGAAAGCACGTATATATCTGCAGTCGTTAAGGACGTATGTCACTGCTAAATTCATCATGAGGCCGCTGAGCTTCTACCGAAGTGCATGAATATGGCCAGGTCGTGGAACTGCGCGGCCGCCGTAGAGCTTAATTAACATGCTCGCTGTGGGATTTCGCTATCGGCTACCAAAGTTATCGTAGCACTTCCGGCGGTCCTGTTGCCGGGATCTCGTGTGCCTCACCGAAACGATGAGGCTGTTGCCGGGATCTCTTGTTGCTGTTCCGTACGTACTGGACAACAAGGTATGCTGGGGTTGTGCGTTGAGCAGCGAGCGAGGTGCTTGACGATGAAGTGCCGACCGTCTGCCGAGGCCGGCAAGGGCCGAAGGAACGGAAGTGATGTGTGCGTGTGTGCAGGTGACTGCAGTGTGCGTGGCTGCAGGGAGCATGCTAACGAGCATGGTGCCTGCGTGGTGTGGATGAATGCCTCGTGACTTCTCATGGGTACTTGTATAGCTCGGGCATGCCTTCAACTCTGTACGTGTATGCATAATGCTTGGAAATCAAGGAGCAAACGGCGAGCAGCTGGTTTGCATGGCTGCTCTTCAAAATGACGGGAGTGGAACAGATGGACGGTCTAGCCTCTATCTGAAGTTCACGTGGCACCGTACCTCTCACAGAATTGGTGCCTGACAATTCTTAAAGGCTGAAAGGCAATAAGATGATCCGATAGCTGCGGCGGCATGTAGGCACTTCTTTTCTTGATGTTGGTGATCGAGGCCTAAGCTAGTCAACACCTCTTCTGTACTTTGCTTTTCAGATTGGCTTCTTGATTCATCACGGCAAATCCTCTAAAGGACACCTCGTGGTTTTTCTTCTTAGTAGACCACGGCAAGTTCTATAAAAGACCACCTCGCGATTTTGCCCCTTGGTAGATCACGGCAAGTTCTATAAAAGACCACCTTGGTAGATCATGGCAAGTTTCTATAAAAAACCACCTCGTGATTTTCAGAGGCAACAAGTGATTGGCGAACCCATCTTAGCAGTGTGTTGTAGATGAAAGCAGCGGCGATGGGAACTAGCAGCAGGGCTTCCGCCCATCCTCCTCGTCGCGCCCCCCCTGCGTGAAGGGGATAGGCTGGTATTTATAGAAGTGAACTAGGGCAAGCAGGACCTGGCCGAGCCAACGCGATCGCCGCCGCCACAAGTCCGTTGCAGAATCCAACTTGCACGTGATTCTAGCGCATCAACGGAGCACGTACGTTTGTTGTTGGCACCGTCAAGGAATGAGCTTAAAAAGGGCGGCGTTGTATCCGTGATCATATACGTACGTGTTCTGGACTAGTACGTATCATGCAAATATTACTGAGCTGTAGACCTCGTCATGTCTTTGGCCCACTTGACATATACGCATACAGAGTTTCCGAAAACTTCTTTTTTCTTTGTTCCTGAGAAGTGGCCCCTTGATCGGTTGAGATAAAATTGCTCACCGGCCGCTTGCGTCGAGGGCCGTGTGTAGTCGAGAAGCTTCTAGATGGCTACCTCGTGAGCCCAAACACAACTGTATTTGAACGAGGCCGTATATATGTGCATGCGTATAGCCATCCAACTTGCTAGTGTACGCTGACACGTGATGCAGGCACATATGCCACCTGTATGCCAAGCCATGAACGAACTCATATTTTTGCGAAGCAATATATTTTATAAGGTGTGCTACACATAATTACTAACTAATTGGACACCTTTATGAAATACTTGCCCGTGAATATATTTTCAGTTTGCCGCACCAGTCTACCAAGTGAGTCTCATATCATCTCCTTTTAAGAAAAATTGTGACAAAATCTCATCCTACACCCATTCGGTCATACAACAGTCAGCGGTTGGAGTTCAACGCATAGCATTTTTGCGAAGAAAAACATGGGAACCTATAGAGATACTCTGGAATATCCCCATATATGCGATAGTCCATGAAGTCAGCCGCACATGAAGTAGTATAAACCAGCTTCATTATATACCATGGTAATAATTTTACATAAGTCAAGTTTTCTTCGACTATGTTTACAATCAAGACACATGACATGCTCGAGCACGGACAAGACCTAGAACAAAGTAGTAATCGTTTTTGCAGGCAGGTCACAATGTTGGATCGATCATAGGCTGACGCGCACACACGCGGCGGAAGGCGGCGGCGGCTGAAGGAAAAGGCTACGCCGGGCCCCTCGTCTCCGGCGGCCTCGCTGTTGGCGGAGGAGGGAAGCCCGGCATCCCGACGTCTGCATTGTTCCTTTATAGGTTTAGATAGATAGGTCTTCCCGCGGTGGTCGCTCTTGACGGCGACCGCGGTGGTTGTTAAGGTTAGGGTTTCTCTAGTGGTTCGGTCGAAGAAGGTGGCGGCGACGGTGCGGCGTCGTCAAGTTCGTTGGCATGAAGCACTGGAGGAGGATGCATTTTGGTGGTGGTGGCGAGTCGAAGGCGCCATCATTTGAAGAATAAGGTACTCCAGCCCCTCCTTTGTCTCGTCGTGGTTCTTCATAGCCATGGCTGTGGGCTAGTGAGAGATTGGTTTCCGGCGACATTCTTCTGGATGTTGCTTGGATTTGTGTTTTTCCATTGCGAATATGGTGAAGATGGGCTCGGCTACGAGCTCGACGGCGGCGAGTTCTTCATACTTGCATGTGGAATATCAGTCTACCCCTCTTTTGCGAAAGGGTTGGGTTTCAGTTTTCCCCCGTCGGTGATGTGGATGGCGGTAGTGGATGGTGAGATGGCCGTGTTCTTTCAGATCGGAGTTTTCGTCCGTGGCATATCCGTCTGGGATGGTGATCCTAGATGGTGGAATTTGCGGCTCTTTCAAGGTTTCTTGTCTTCCATCAATGGAGTTGACGTTGATTGGGATGCTTTTGTAATCAGGGGATGTAATATGCTTCAATATTAATGAAATTCCCTTTTCGCAAAAAAAAAATTGTCTCCCACGACATTGTCTCCAAGCTGCTCATTATTTTCTGATCATATTTAAACAATAGTGAGCACTTTCGTACTCAGCAAGCCACACAGAACGGTAAGAAGTGCAAGACAACTAGAAGTAATAGGCTATGCAAGCATCATAATTAATTAACATTACTATTCACTCATAACATGATTCATCATATATCTCAAGTGATATCAATATAAATATCCACCGTCATCATATCCATCATAACCACGAGGAGAAAGTACGACCTTGCCATAAAACAGGTGTCACCCATAAATATAGCTTCATACGTCGTAAGCACGAGACATTTGAATGATTCAAATAGACTCTGTAGAACTTACCCAACTTTACCCACATGATATCAAGACTCAGCTAAAGCCAAGATAACAAGATCCAAGCTACCCTCTCACTCTTGCAATGTGTCTGGTACAATAGGGGACTATCTTAACAATCTGCAGTTGTTTACATGGTTCGTACCGTGGTAGGCTGGCCAAAGGCCTACCCATGGAATAGGTTGGACAACATCCGACGACCTACCCAGGCACGTCCGAATGAAATTCCAAGAGAAATCAGGAATATTAAAATAGATATCTGAAAATCGATTTTGTGAAGCTAGTCGCAGAGAAAGTTAAAAGAGAGGTGATCTCAAAATATGATGCATATGCATGTTGCACTAGTAATGCTGTCGTGTAGAAATATGCACTCGTCTACTGTAGCATTTCTGAAAACTATAGTTGATTTCCTAACAAAAAGCTCTGGAATTGCTATATGAAGAGCAGCTGTCATATACTTAGGAAGTGAAGGACCTTTTAATTATTTGTGAGTTATTACTAGTCCAGCTAGATGCATGCATGATCGATCTATGATTATTCACACCTGTGCAACAAAGCTCCTGCTAGCTATATCTAGTTCATGTTTCAGAAATGAACAGGAATTAGGTCCAGTGACTACATCTCCAATCCTGTCCAGTAAGAATACTACTAGGAGATTGCGAGTGTTTGAATAATTATTTAAACATTCTTAAACAAGCATGCTTATGCATGAGGCTAAAATATTTAGTTCTACACTTAGTCAAGACTGAAAAATATGTGCAGGCTCAGGTTATTATGCAGCTCTAGGCGTGGAACCAGTGCATAGCTTTCTTGATAGTAGTGCCACTGCTAATCGATTCATTAGTGGCTGGGCTTAACCATGATGAGATGCATAGATGCATTATAACAAGAAAGAACTAGTCAAGGATCAAGGTTTCAAATCTCCTATAGCCCGCTATAGCTGCTAGAAAGAACCGCCGCTAAATCATTTTTAGTGCTAAATTCCGCTAAATCCGGCTAATAGCCCGCTATATGACGCTATAGCCTTGTTTTCGAGGACTGCTGCTAAATGGCTTAGCCAGAGATTTTAAACCATGTCAAGGATGCACAATGGTTCAGTCTAGTGAGTCTGCTAAATTTTGATGTGGAACACGAATACTGACAGTTAAACTGCTACTTGTACTATGCCTACTACTAACTGCAGTTGCTTGCCAAATCTCAACTGAATTTATTTTATTCATATACCTACTCCTGCCAAACATGTACATGAGAGAAAACAAAAGCAAAGACTGCTGCTTGTCGACTAGCTAGTGTTGCTAATACTGCAGCTGCACTGCTGCTCTCTTCTCTACTATGTGACTAACAAAAATCATTTGCTAGTGAGATACCCGACACTAACAACTGCTCTCACACGTCGGGCTATACACCAGAGATATCGAAGCTTGCTCTATGGCGAAACTTTGCTAGCGGCAACGGCGACGATTGTGAAATGCTTAGCATGCACAGCTACTCTGTTCCTGACCTAGCTGCTGAACGCCACGCACAGAAAAGGAAAGAGCAGCAGTCAGGTTTCTTACCCCTTTTACAGTCTCAGGCTTAGTTTGGGAGCACAGGGGAGGGCGCCCCGGACATGCACATCCCCAAGGGGAATTCCCTGCACACTTCCACCCCGGGGCGCGCGCTCCCTGCTGGCCACTAATCCCCGCATGGTTTTGGGAGCACAGGGATTTGCTTATCCCTGCAGGCCGTGGGTGCATGCCGATACATCAGGCCCCGTCGTGCATGCCGTTGTCCGTGCAGGGCGTGGTTCTCCACTTTTTACCGTTGTGTATGTCGATCCATCACGCACCAGGCGCTAGCTGTTTCTGCAATCTGCGTGCGTACATGCATAATTTTGACAAGAAAATATACTAGTTTCTACCATTACGTGCCTCATTTTGACAAGAAAATAAACAATCGATCAGTGCATGCGTCATTTTGACAAGCAAATAAACAATCCAAAGCTCAGAGATGCATACAAGTTGACTGACAGCACAAACACAAGTTTACAGGTCATCACATAATCACTCAGGTCCAGGAACAACTAGTTCTTAAGTTATAGGAGATTGCTCAATGAAGAATCCAAAGCTCAACAAGCTGCCAGCACAAACAAGACTTGTCTCTGTTCTTTCAACAATGATGTATTTGCAAGTTTCCCATCTCTCAAGTATCTGCAAGCCTCCTACAAATAACAAAAGAAACATAATTGAAGTGATGAAACAAAATGGTTTTATGAGACAAAATGGTTGCCACACAATTAAACAATGTTATGTGTGCATCAAAGCTATAAGTCCCAACCTCAAAAGATGGCATGCTAACTATATGTTTCTGGTTATGAAAGTTGATATTCATAGCAAGGGTTATAAAAACAGAGTTTTAAGTATCACATGTGACTATACAACGTATTTTCTACAGGCATAATTTCCTAGCACACAACAATAGCTTTGAACAATGTAATGTACTAATTAGAAACATTGAATGTGCATATGATCTTTCGACATAGTAAAATATAAGGTAAAGAAAAGTTCTTGTCTTGTGAAAAGTGAAGTTCACACATTCAGTTGTTGCTGTCTCTTTTATTCAACTTGAACCACACCAGGCAGAGAGTCCCACGATGAGCAGAACTAACTTACACAACTAACTCCAGCTATGCAGATTCATTGAACAGACAATGTTGTGTGCTTCAGTTGCTGCTAAGTTTATAATTATGATACAATACTGCAACACAAACTAGCAATTCATATAGTTTTCCAAACAAGCAAGATGCTGCTTGAAAGCGTGCTATAATCTACAGAAAGAGAGGTCATCACTACACATCACAAGTCAGCTGTTTTCAATTGTATGGCTATTCCTGATGCTTCCATTAAAACAAAAGAATAATACACATACCTAATCTTCCTCCGGAGCCAAATGAGTCACACATTGTGATTTTTATGCTTCATAAACATCTCCCGATTCTTGTCATCTTCAAAGACTTCTGATGCAATAGCCTTATCCTCGTCTGTCAGCTCTTCCATGCCATCAGTGGTGTCAAGACACTTCTCGATAGAATACTCTTCTGCACGCATCTTCTTCTCCATCAAAGCCTCCACCGTTTTCCCTGATTGTGCCTTCTTGTGCTCCAAATATTCATCAAGAACAGCAGCAACTCGACCTGGCTTACGCTTTTTCCCACTGTGTTCACTAACTTCTTGAGCACCCGCACCTGTAGAACTTGATTCGCCCGCTTCTTGAGCACCCACACCCGTACAACTTGCAGCCAAAGCACCCACACCTAACAGAACTTGCAGCCACAGCACCCACACTTGCATAATTTGTAGCCCCAGCACCCACACTTGTAGAAATTGCAGGCACAACGCCAACACTTGCTTCCTGACCCACCCTTGCAGCAACAGCACCCAAACTTGCTTCCTGACCCACCCTTGCAGTCTCCAGATGCTCTTCTTCGAGATTTTCAAAAGATCGATGAACTAGATCAGTGGATGTAAAGCTCAAATCACCTGTGGCAATGCTCCCTATTCCAACAAATAGAAACAAAAAATGAATATAATATCTACAATTCAGTTTGATATGATTTTTAGAAATGACAAGCAAAAAATTGATATTTACCTTCATACAACAATTCACAACTGTTGTAGTGAAGAAACCCTTTCTTACGAAACTTCACCACTTTTTTATGATACTAGCAAATGTAACATAACACTAGATCAGTACCAAAGTATATTGCAAGAATATTATTATTTAGAGAAAGAAGTGGCTTACCTTTCTATCTTGTCCCACACATTTGGTCCACCTGTTACCATGCCACTTGCTGGATCAAGACCTGCACCACTGTCTTTCCTTGCATACTCTAATGGCTTTATAGGTAGCTTTCAGATCTTTGTTTTTTTCCTGGAGATGTGCTTTGGTGTAACGGGCAAAAGGGAACATTTGGTTGAACTTGCGATGGATGCTATTCCATCCCTCCGCCGTCCATCCATTCTGAGTGGTAAACCTGTCCTCAACCTTATGCTCATTGAGAATATCAAGAAAACCCTTTTCCTGGACAAAGTTCCAATTCGCCCTTATAGCTTCTGCTGCCATACCTGTATTGAAAAAAATTAATCATATATAACATAAAATGTATGCATTGTAGCTGTTTATAAGAAAAAAAAGCATCACACAAGTACACAAGAAAAAAAAAAGCACCACAAAAGTATTACACAAGTACCTAAACATTGTGTGCAGCCCACATCTGCAATGCAATTTGGTCCCTTAAATTATTTCCATCAGCTGATTCTGTTTCGTTTGGGTAGTTTTCATCATCCTCCGGGACATCAACAAATTGGGTAGATGGAATGTTAGATGGGAGGTGATCTAGCCAACCTTCCTCACCATGCTCTCTTCTAATTATATTGTGAAACACAGCCGCTGCAGCTGGGATCTTATTTTGATTTTCAATAGGATGGAATGTGCCAACTTTTAGAATGGGAAACCTCTTCTTGACAACACCAATGGCCCTCTCTATGTAATTGCGGAGGATTGCATGCCGATGGTTGAAGAGTTCTTTATAGTTCGCATATGCACGGCGGCTCCTAAACTCGCTGAGGTGATACCGAACCCCTCGATATGGGGTCAGGAATGATGGTGTGTTTGCATAGCCCCCATCGCCAAGATAAAATTTCCCCGGCGGCACATGAAACCCCCTGCTACGTGCAGACCGAAGGACTCCAGCATCTGATGCAGATCCTTCCCATCCACATGAAATGAACGTGATGTTAAGATCAAAATCGCAGGCTATCATAACATTCTGAGATAAGGATCCTTTCCTATTCCGATATGGAGCGGCCCTACTTTCTGAAATAGTGATAGGTATGTGAGTGCCATCAATGGCGCCAATGCAGTTCTGCATGCAAAGAAAGAGGAAGAAACCAATTATGAATGACGCCAATGCAGGTCTGAAGGTGAAGTTTGAAGAAAAGAAAAGAAAAATAAGGGTTAGACAACTATATGGCTGACCTGGAAATAGGGCATGAAGCGATGATCTGATGCAATATTGGCATGGGTTTGGAGTGAACTTGGAAGCTTGATGAACCGACTAGTCAAGGCAGGAATTATATCAAAAACTTCAGTTATCTTCCTATGGATCGTTTCACCACTATGCTGGAACCATTTTTGTAGGTCTTGATTGCTAGCGTTATGAGAGAGCATGTACAAGAACATGCCAAGTTGCTCCTCAACGCGAACACCTCGTGTGTCACGTAAAAAATTCTCCCTTCTAAGTAAGTCTGCTATGGCTCTAAATATCTCCGGCTCCATCCGAAACTCAACTTTGCACCAACTTTCATGCCCTTCCAAGATTTCCTGAACCTTCACAGCACCAGGAAGGGAAGAAGTGTGGACAGGTCTTTTCTCCTCTTGCATGGCTGAGAGTACAGCAGGCACGAGGACAAAGAAAATTTCATCATCCTCTTCTTCCTCTTCTAACAGAAATTGTTCAGCTTCTTCCTCCCAGGAACTCATATTTATGCTAGTATATAGATCATAAACATCAGCTACTACAAAGAGTTAGGAACTTTTATATTTATACTAATATTTTCAAAGATACAATCAGTGTAAGTCCTAAATTTGTCCAGATATTGACGGCAAAGGTACATTCAAAAAATCAAATGTCGAACTGTTTACGCAGAGGCACATCAGTTCTCTAGTTCTGATCCTGTCCAGTGAAGCTAACCAGGCAAACACTTTACTACATTTGCTTCTCAAGACTGCTGACTCTACTCTGTTTATTGTGTTAGCATATGCAACAGAGCTGATTGGTTATGCACCAATTCAGGTACGAACACTAATCAAGATAAATATTCAGGTACGAACACATAAACTAGTAAAATGCCCATAGGTACAAGTTAGTTTTGAAAATGACAGTACCCATAATAATCTACCACTCAGCCTCAAATATGATAGCTACTCCTAGCGCATATGTATCTTCACTCTTCAGTTAAATTTCATAGCAGTTCCTTCTCGATAGAATTTCAGTTTTGCTAGCTGTTTCCCGGCAGCACCAGAATACTCTATCTCATGTTCTGAAACTCGTGTGATAGTAGCAATTCCAACAGCGCACTAAAATGGCGAGTAACAGAAAGAGAGTATGAGATCCCAACACACCTGATGAGGTAGTACTTGCGCTCGAACTTCTGGAGGCTGAATCAAGATCGAACTACACAAGACTTGTTCCTAAAACTGAAGCCGTGCACCTGTTCCTGAAACTCAAGACCGAATTCCAAAGTTTCAGTTGAAATCCATGATGCAAACAGGCAAGATTCAAGTATTTCACTCAAGTTTGCCCGCACCAACTCTATCTATGGATCATCCACGACAACCAAGCAGCATAACTGCACTGATCTGAGAGGATGAAAGCGTACCTCGATGCGGACGAAGTAGGGGAACCACGGCTCCGAGCCGGTGCAGCGCACGCAGTGGCGGCCCTCGCAGTCGACGACGCGGACGGTCTCGTGCCCGGCGTGTTGCGCGCACAGCGAGGCGGAGAAGCCCGCGGCAAAGGCGTATCTGAGAGGACAAGCCGAGGCTGTGGCGGCGGCGGCGGCGACGAGAGGAGAGGCGAGGCTGTGGCGGCGGCGGCGACGACGAGAGGAGAGGCGAGGCTGTGGCGGCGGCGGCGGCGACGAGAGAGGAGAGGCGAGGTGAGGGATGCTGTTCCCTGTGTCGCGAGACGATTTTTTCTGGCCCGGGGAAAATGGCCGAATCCGGGGCAGGCCTTCCCGTGTTGTTGGGTTGCCAAAGGCTGCGGTGGGCTTCCCCGAGCTGGCTTCCCCGCAGGCGGGCTTCCCCGGGATTGGGCCGGGATCCCCGCGGGGAATTGAGTTCCCAAACGAAGCCTCAGGGTGTGATGCAAGATGCAACGAGAGGGAGAAACTCGATGTGCTCTGATTCCTGCTTTTCTCCTCAAGAAGACGGGGGAGAAGAGCTCTCCCCTGTTTTGCTGAGAGCAGAGCATCAAGCATGTGTGTGTGTGTGTGTTTGCGATGGACAAGAATGGAGAAAGGCAGGGGATAAGAAAGAGTTGCCGTGCTGAGTTTGGCTGCTTCACTAGTGAGCACTGGCGGATCCAGTCGTCGGCCAGCCGGGGCCACGGCCCCCCCTTGGCCCACGAAAAATTTCTAGGACCCAAGCATCTCGGCTGCTTTCATGAGCCCAAAGACCAGTACGCCAATGGAATATTGGCCCAAATCACTAATCCTTGGGCGCGAACTCAGGCACAGCGGCGCGAACGAAGGCTTCATTGCACAGCCGCAGAAATTAATTGGGGAAAAAAGCAACCAAAGCCAGCGCTTGCCGGACTGAACGGAGATTTGCAGATCAAGCCTTGGCGGCTCGGCGGTCGTCGCACACGGCCGCATTTTTGCTTCCGCTCTCTCCGGCAGTCCGGCCATCGCGATTAGCAGGATCCGTCGACCACTCGGCTCCCATAGCTGCCGCCCATCAGGATTAGCGTTTGGGGTAGGTTTTCTTGTTCCTGTACCTCAATGTTTGATTCTTTTTCCAGATTTCAAAACTTTGAATCAATTGCACTTCGGCACTTTATGTACTGACTACTGAGAAGTCAGGATGCGTTCATCTGTGTGATAAATATTTTTTATTGTTTTGGTACGTGCTTATGGTACGGTCACTAATATTTTGTTTGTGGCAGTGGCCCAATTGTATATAACTCTTATAAATTGTAGTAAAGACTCTGTGTATCGTCGGTATACTTCTCGACAAGCTTTTATGGAGTTGCCTAATCGCCCCCCCCCCCCCCCCCCTGTGTTTCGTGTCTGGTTCCGCCACTGCTAGTGAGGACACGTTGGTAAGGATGCCTGCTACCTCTACAAATATCCAAAGCTGCTGAGGACTCTAATTACCTTGATTAAAATATGAATTAGCTTATCTATATATACTATATAGATGCAACCCACTAAATGTCATAATTGCTATAAAACTGCTCTCACATTGCGCCACATCATTACTATTATTTCAGCCGTCCATTCCCTACTATATACTTGCTGCTCACCGTTAGATCCTTGCATCCCCTTTTCTAAATTCATCTTCACCGCATCCACTATTCCAATGCCTCATTAATATTGTAGAAACTGAAAAGTAGAGCTAATGGTGTTAATGGCATTAAGATTATTATACTATCATGCACCTTCTGACGGTCTTAGTTATCTCGGTTTTTTTCTATGCAGCTACACACCGTATGCTCAATAATCAATGGGCATCAAAGAAAGTTAATAGTACTGCTATAAAATCTGAACCAATTTAGCTTTTGATCTCCAAAAATTGTGACGTATATAAAGCCACACATATTCCAAATGTCCTATCCCATTCCACCAAGCATCGGCACCTCACCACTTTCATTTTTTTCCACTTCAAAATTCAGATTATATGGATCTGCACTGTGCCAATAGATTCTACATGCCAATTTGCTTTTTCTTTTACTCTTATCTGAAGACTACCCATTTAACTCCATGTGGAGCAGTGTTTGCTATGACGTTATTCGCTCATATTTTTCTTTGTCTTTTTTTTCAAGGCATTTTGTGTTGATTATTTCAATTCAAATTTTGATCTCAAAGCTTTATCCCCATGTTCATCTATGATATATACCATGCTAGAATTATTTTATACATTGTTAATGAATTTATTTTGATGCTCTTCGCTCAATACATTTGTGCCTCCGTGAACCTTTATGGCCATGCCATCTTTCTACTTTTATCATCTTCGATCAAAAAATTCAGTGCTCTTTCTACATATTTCCGTCAACCTTTATAGCCATGCCATCTTTCTACTTTATTCTTTACCATTTCTGTACTCTATTTAATGAGCTGTGTACATATCATTAGAAGTTTTTTGGTATTTTCAATGTCCCGCAGCAACGCGCGGGGAATCATCTAGTGAGTGGGATGAGTGCCCCCAGATGCCAAGGTCAGGTGCGCGAGTGTTAGGACTGCATGTGTGCGAAATGGTGCAATGCATGGACATGCTTACTGGGTATTTATAAAATTAAAAATTCACAGAAATCTAGTAATACTTGAAAGACAAAAAGTTCTCAGCTGCAAGTAGAATTAGTCCGAGACATTCAAAATGAATATGGACAAGACATGCAGAGGTGCCGAGAAAAATTCAGAAAAGTGTATGTTATGCATTAGCATGTTTGGTTCAAAGTATTTCAGAAATATTTTTCTCGAAATTTTAAAATTAAGGCTTTTACAGAACCCTTCGTTGACGGATATTGCTCCTTGTTCAGGAAATTATTCACACCCCGGGAAAGAGAATCATGATCCATTTACCCTATTAAAAACATCATAGGTAGCAGCATAATAAGTTGAAATACTTACATGTCTCCAAGTTAAAAGTGTTCATACTTGACTGAGGTGTCTCATTATATCGCCTTCCAGGCTATAAACCTCTTATTAGCAAACCCTTACTGTGTATACCATCGATGACATTGTCAATCTTAACAGGTATCTCATAATACATAAATTGCTTACAGTTAATCGAAAGGTGCAAGTTCATTGATCGGTTAATTTCTGTATTAATCACAGGCAGCAAGTTTGGGGTCAAAATGAAATATATTGTGGACGACATCAAGGATATAATGTTTGTAACTTCTATTGTACTCTCATACTCTTGAGATGAACTATTAACTATTCGTCGATAGGTGATTTTATCAGATTATTTTCACTTAGACATAGTATTCAAATTATATTTAATCATTAATTATACTTTCTTATTACTCTTTTTTTTTGTCATACTCGATGTCCACAACTACCTCAGATCATGGATAGATCTTCATATGTATGTGGCTGGCACTCGATCGTGCATGGGTATACTATTCCAAAGAAACATTTAAGTCTGCTGCATGCATTAATCGTAAATATACGATTTTGTGAAAATTAAAGTAAAAAGATGAATAGTAAATAAATGATCTTCTCCATCACACCCGCCAGCCGTCCGTAATATCCTCCAGCCATCCCTAATCTCCTCCCATAAAAAAGGGATAGGCTGCTAACCTTCCACAATATTGAATCCATCATCGCCTTCTTCACCAGATTTGTCATGAGAGAACACAAATCTAAACAACATCTAGATGGATGTCGACGAAAATCAAAATGACAATACCCCACAGCCATAGATACGACGAACCACGGCAATACAAAGGAAAGGGTTGAGTTACTTTCTATCGATCATGATGAGTTCGTCACGTCACCAATGCCGAGAAACCTCGTCCATTATTGCTTCATGCCAAATAACTTGGTAATGCCACACCGCCGCTGCCATCCTCTTTGATCGGACCACTAGAGGAACCCTAACAGCCGTCGCCGTACCCGCAAGCGACCGACACAGGAATACGTAACTATTTTAAACCTAAGAGCCTTGGTGGGCAGGCCCACCCTGAGATCGAGCCGACGGAGGCAAAGGGTCCGGCACATTCACCTAGCTATTAGTCGCCGCCGCTCTCTTTTCCTTGGCCCTCGAGAGTCATGACCCTTTGGCTGTTGACAATCTAACCTTATGATTTTGATGATTCGCGTCGATCCTAATGCTATGGTTGCAGATGCCGGCCAAATACCGAAACTGCTCCTGGGAAGAAGTATGTCTCCCAAATCACAGGTACCAAAATGGACAAGATATATATTGTATGGTTTCTTTTTTCAAAGATTTCGTTTCCTCCCAAATCACTGGTATCTGTCAGATGTATTTGTTTCGAACAAGAAAGATGACAAATGAATTTCCGAATTATTGGTCGCTGGCACAGCTCTTGCATGTGTTTTTACAACTTAATGCCAACGATAAGGAAGAGGGCAATGTAGAGATACTGATCAGTAGTAGTAGCCATAGCCATTACTTCTTTACCTACATTTGACGAGACCGCAGGCTCGCCCGCATCTACGAAATAATAGCGGGATAGGATATGAGATGAATAGTATTCATATCCGAATATCATGTGATCCGAGGTAGTTTATAACGATTATACACAAAGAATAGATGTAAATCAAGAGTTTAACTTAAATAAGAGTCAAAATGATGGTCATGTATATCAATATGGTTAGTATGTCCTTTCTTACTCGAATTGCTTTTCTATTTTTGAATTTTTTATACTTGCATATCCATGTCCACCTTCTAAGCTTGGTACATCCCTACCCTATTGGTGGAATAAAATCTACGTGACGTATTTGTTATGAACAAGAAGGACGAAAAATGAATTTTTGAAATTATTGGTTGCCACCAACATGCATTGTGGCACGACTCTCGCATATGTTTTTACAACTTTATGCCAACGACAAGGTAGAGGGCAATGTAGAGATACTGATCAGTAGTCGTGGCCATAGCCACTACTTTTTTACCAACATTTGACGAGAGCACAGGCTCGCCCGTATCTACGAACTCGTCGATGCAACCCTCACTAGCTGATGACGCTCCTTCGATTTTGCTCCTCGCCCAGAAGAGAGCATCGGCCTTGTCCTTGGTACTCCCCGGAGACTCGAGCCGGTGAAGATAAGACAATGCCTCCTCCACACCCTGGCTGCCCCCTTCCATGGTCTCCGCGCAACCCGAAAGCGCCTGGTACAACCCGCGGCGGCTCCCAGCCCCCGGTCCTCCACCGGCTTGAAGCCGATGAAGTTCTGTGATGAAGGCACGGACCTGACCGAACGCCACCGCGGTGGCTGCGGCCGAAATTTTAATCTGGCTGCCATTGAAGGAGCCAGCGAAAGGGATGAGAGCTTTGTAGCAGGCGGTCGCGTTTTTGGTTGTGGCACAGCGATCACGGAGGAAGGCCTCGTCGGCGGACGAGGACGTCCACGGCGGCACGGCCATAATCGCGGGTGTAGATGTGGCCATGGTCAAAGCTGTGAGAACGACAGCAATCAGGAGATGGAAGGAGATGTTTGCCGGATGTGCCATTTGCATGAGCTATGGACACAGAGAACGCGGCTAAGCCGGTTTATATATAACATGTCCGTTTTAAGATTTTCCATAATTTCCGCACCATGCATCTGTCACGGCTGTCAACAGCTAGTAATTTTCATTGTTTTTTTTTTCCAATCCTGGCAGATACGCATATCTCTTCTCATGTCATGATAAGATTTATGGATGGAAGGTACTATTGCAGCCTAATATAAGTTAACTTTAAATATCTTTTGGATCCGGCCCGATATACATCCGATGTTAATTGGGTTATATGATTTTAAAACGGAAAGAGCTCAGCTCATGAGCTCAAGCAGCAAATAAGTTATTAATACCAGTTAATGTGTGCTCCAAAAAACAGCACAGGCGTTTTCTTTTCTATTAAGATAAGCTTTGGCAAAATATATGCGCTTTAGGAAATCACTGGGCCACCTACCAAATAGGCAACAGTGAGTGCATAAAAAAAGATGCTGTAAATAAAGATCAAATATGTCAATGTTTGAGTGGCCCGATTTTTTTTACTTAGTAAAGAAAAACTATGATCGAAATTTTATTAATCGTAAATACCTGAAACTATTTTTAAAACTAGGAAGGACGCTATGTGAGACAGCGTCCAGATCTGGACTCTAAGAGCATCTCCAAAAGAGCCCCAAAACCTCTCCTTAAATCAAAATAATAGGATTCAATCAAAAAAACCATCTCCAACAGCACCCCAAAACTACTCCCAACTTTTTCATACCTCCTAAACTCCTAGCTACAAACAGGGGAAGAATTGGGATCCCCATTCCTTCTTTTTTTCACTAGAATTAATGATTTTATGGCCCAAATGCTGACGTGGCCCAATCAAAAGTGTTTTGATCCACTTTTAGGGAGGAACTGTTGGAGGAGGGAAGAAAAATTGCCCCGCATAATTTTTTAGTTGCTTCCAAAAACAAATTTATAGGGCTAATTTTTTGATAATCTCTTGGAGATGCTCTAAACGCCACTAAACGCGACAGCGTCCAGTGCTGGACACAATGCTCATAAAATTAGGTTCAATTCTACTAAGGATGTGAAATAGCAAATATCCTCGCTAAACCACTACTCCATCTGTCCCAATATACTTGGCACTTTAGTTCTGTGCAAGGTGATTATTGAGGTGGAAAAAGTAGGTATATATAAACTAGGAGAGAGATGGAGATTGATATAGATGTATTGAAAACAAAAGTGCATTGTAAAGTGAGAATGTAAGTATTTTAGAAAAACTATAGTAGGCCAGAATGCTAAATATTCTCGGACGGAGGGAGTACGGACTAAGTGGTTCAGTGAATTCAGTAACAATATCAACATGTAACCATTTAATGACGTGGATCTGTTAGCGCAATGCACTCAGCAAGCGGCGGCGGAAATGGCGATTCAAAAAAGGCTACGCCGGCCCCCTCGTCTCCGGCGGCCTCGCCGTCGGTGCAAGAGGGAGGCCCGGCATCCCGACGTCCTCTTTGTTTCTTCATATGTTTAGATAGGTAGGTCTTTCTGCGGTGGTGGCCCTTAGCGACGACCGTGGTGTTTGTTAGGCTTAGGGTTTCTCTTGTGGTTCGGTCAAAGAGGGTGGCGATGCGGCGTCATCAAGTTCATCGGCATGGATCACTGGAGGTGGATGCGTTGCGGTGGTGGCGAGTCGAAGGCGCCATCATCAATGAAGAATAAGGTACTCCGGTCCCTCCTTTGTCTCGTCATGGTTCTTCATGGCCATGGCTGTGGGCTAGTGAAGGAGGCGGCGATAGGCTCAGCTACGGGCTCGACGGCGGCGAGTTCTTCGTATTTGCATGTGGAATATCAGTCTACACCTCTTCTGCGAAAGGGTTGGGTTTTAGTTTTTTCCCGTCGGAGATGAGGATGGCGGTGGTGGATGGTGAGATGGTCGTGTTCTTTCAGATCGGAGATTTCGTCCGTGGCATATCCGTCTGGGATGGTGATCCTAGATGGTGGAATTTGCGGCTCTTTCTGATGTGAACTAGGGTTCCCGATCTTCCGAAAGGTTCTGATAACTCTCGATTTGGTGGAGACTTGACACACGTCGATCCGGCTTCAGAACAACACGTTCTAAGCCCCGCAATCGCAGCACCACGTCTCCTCAGGTTATCGACCGGTGGTGCACTGTCGACCTCGCCAAGAAGGCTTATCCTTGCCTGCGAATCGAAGAACACAAGCAAGAACACAGTAGATTGCAACCAAAATTGCTGAAAACTGAATTAAGCTCACGAGTTGGGGTCTCACAAACCGATGAACGGCGAAACTGGTATTGACAGAATAATCTAAGCAAAACCCAACCCTAACTCGGGCGGCGGCTACGGTAGATATAGACCTTAGGGCGTGCAAGACCCCCTGGACGCGCCCCTAATGGGCTCCAACACGATACAAAGCCCAAAGGCCAGATTACGGTGGCGCAGCACCGGGACAGATTCTGGACGTAAACTTGTTTCGACGATTCCCGATGACTCCGGACGAATTTTGACATGAGACCGGTGCCATTGGAAAGGTTATCAAATTATATTTCCATGCATATGAAGAAGGTCCAAAACCGAGCCCGTATACGACCTGGGCGACCGTTTTAGTGCAAACTGCTCCTGGACTCCGAAACCGATCCGAAGTCGACTTCAATTGGGCCTCCAACTTGGTTTGGACGCCCTTGCTGTCCCTCCACGCCTCCAAGCTCCTCTCTAATCATCTCCTGGTCCTCTCCATGATTCCTAATCACAATATAATCATTAGGTAGCAATCTATCCTCAAATTCATATAAATGAATGCTTAGGAACGAGCTCACCTCTAGATTCATCTGTCGTGCGCGAGCTCTAGTGATTGGACCTTGTATATCCAGCGGAGGTGTGACATGTGTATCCAAAGGAGCGATGTCCTCATCACTTTCAAGGTTTTTTTTTTGTCTCCCATCAATGAAGTTGGCCTTGATTGGGATGCTTTTGTAATTAAAGGATGTAATATGCTTCAATATTAATGAAATTCCCTTTTCCAAAAAAAAAAACAATATCAACATCATGATACGTAGAGTGAGAAGCAATGTCAATATATGAAGTTAGCATCAGGCTTAAATAGAGAGTAATAAAACAAATCTGCTGGCTATTTGAATGATAGAAAATTGTGTAATATACCTGTGCAATGTTCTAAAGGACGCTTCAATTTTTGAAATAATCTATGGAATACTTGATTTCCTACAGATAAATTGAAAGAGTGTCACCTATGTAGAAAATAAGTGTCCTAGACAAATCAAGAAAACATACCTAAGCGGCTAAGCCACAGACCAAATCACAAAAAAAAAATTCAGTGTTCTATAGTCCTATATAGAAATTTGCTTCTTTGATCCGGTGCGCTTGATATATACTCAGGTTTTTTATCGATGACATTCAAGCTAAGCAAGTTTTTTAGAACAGGCTGATACACGAGCTGCCAGCCGCGCGGAATACCCACGGCGCGAGCGGCGACTCGGCAAAAAAGCAACGCCGGCCCCCTCGTCTCCGGCGGCCTCGCCGTCGGTGGAGGAGGGAGGCCCGGCATCCCAACGTCCACTTTGTTCTCCAGGTTTAGATAGGTAGGTCTTCTCGCGGTGGTTGCTTTTGGCGGCGACAGTAGTGTTTGTTAGGGTTAGGTTTTCTCTAGTGGTTCGATCGAAGAGATTGTCACTGGAAACCAAACTCTCACAGCCATGGTCATGAAGAACCACGCCAAGACAAAGGAGGGGCCGTAGTACTTTATTCTCCATCGATGATGGCGTCTTCGCCACACCACCACCGTTGAGACATGTCGTCCTCCGTTGCTCCATGCCAATGAATTTTGACGACGTCTCACCGCCGTCGCCTCGACTGCACTACTGGAGGAACCCTAACTCTAACAACCACCGCGCCCGCCGCCAAAAGCAACCACCGTGAGAAAACCTAACTACCTAAACTTAAGAGCAGACATGACGCCTCGATGCTGGGCCTCCATCCTCTCCCGACAGCAAAGCCGCCGGAGGCTACGGAGCCGGCCAATTTTCTTGCACCGAAGAGTCGTAGTCGCCGCGTCCCGTGAGTCGCCGCACGCAAACTCAAATGAGCGTCACCCAAGCTAAGCAAGTTGTCATAAAGTCAACAAGAAATACCTGGACAAAGTACAATAATTCAATCCCATTCCAAGTTTCCACCATCGCACTCAATACGTTTGCCTCTAATGCAAAGGTGTCAAGCAGATGACGCGCAGAAAACTGATGGTACGATGTTATCATTTGGTGGTATTGAACTGGATGGTCCTCTATTTCCTACCATCGTTTTCGGAAACTAGCTAGTTCTCCAGTTAGTAGCTATAGTAATCCCATCCTTCGTTTCCGTAGTCCTCAACTAGAAGATAAGATACTATTGAGAGTAAACGACAGTTTGTTCTGTGACATGGCACGGTACAGCATGAGGAAAAATTACAGCACGAGATGTTAAGAAAAATTTCTCTGGCTGGCAGGGTTTGCCGGTTTTAGTACTAACTTACACGATCAGTCTGCACCAGATATTCTAGGTCCCACGTGATGGGTCATGGAAAAAAAACAAACGGTGTTGACACGATGTCAACACTATGACAAGCCGCGGTCCCCAAATATATAGAGCACACAGTGCATCCCTTATTTTCCCCTCTTCGAAACCAGGCATCCTTCTTCGAACGCTCGAAGCTCCGAATCGCCCTTCACAGCGTACGCAACGCATTCTCGTGTACCTATCTGGTGTGCTGATGCAACTCAATGAAGTGAAGCTCAACCTGGAGGGGTGCACTGAGAACACAGGTCGGCCATGCTGCCACGTAGCTGTGTAGGTTGTGTTCTCAGGTCACCCCTTTGGGTTGCTTCTCTTGATTCCGGCGCGAGGTTTCTGGATGGCGGTTGGGCACATGACCTCGGCACTCGACTCTCCTCTCTGGTACAGCTTCAGTGTTCTTCTCATTTTGTTTTGTTTCTTGCAGTTTTTTTTAAGTTCGTCCCCACCCCCACGACAGGAGCTCGGGTGCTCGCACGGGCAGGAACACCCGGCGGTAAGCTTTAGCTTTCCCAAAAAAAAAAAAGGTGGGGGGAGCTTGAGCTGAGGTAAGCTGGCAAGCAATTCTTGCGCCCTAAGTTCCGTAACCATTAAGACTGGACTTCTCATCATCCTGCAAGGGACTTGGTGGCATAGGCACATTGTAGATGAACACCAAATTGATGAATCTATGCCAACAGCTATTAAGCCATTTTCCTGTACTACAAATTTGCCTGTAGTTTGTTACGGGAGCAAAAAGAAATTGAAAACTCAATATACGTTAAACATGTTGAGTATTAGCTGAGTAGTTATACGGGCAAATTTGTCTTATCCTGTGATTTATGGAAACAAAACAACGGACAAGAAAGATTCACCGGAAAACGTACGAAAGAAAGAAATGCTGGGAGGGGCGCGCGTGTGACTTTTAGCAAATTTAATGAATAATATATATAGCTTAGTATATAAAGATGGGAAAATCCATTATACTCCCAAGTGTACTCCCAAGATGTAATATGTAGTAGAGATATATTTTCAAATAGATCTGTTAACTTTTCTTTTTTATGAATAATAAGATTTTTTTTCCCTAATTCGTGCGGATGCATTCCTCTACGCACGGCAGAACAAAAGGAAGTTCCCGTTCGTGATTAAGGCGATATCTTTAGTTACCATACTCTAACCCGTGTGCGTGTGTGTATATATACGTGGAGGGCTCAAAACGTATAGCCCTGACTCCTTTATCGTTCACGATCAATATGATGAGGAACAGGTGCGGTAGCTTGGTGTACGTAATGGTCATATTCTTTTTGCGTCCACGGTACAATGTAAGATATCTTATTTTAGTTTTGTCATTGAATTCTAGTGTCTGTCTTTGTCTCTAGGATTTCCACATGTTGATGAACATGAAAAATTGAAGCAGGTCGTGTGCACCTACTCGACCTTGCGGCTGAGAGCAACCACGCACATGGCGTCTTGAATTACACAAGCCAAAGATCTACGGCTTTAGATGAGAGCAAGGTGGCCCTGAAATTTTGTATGAATGTGAAGATTGGCGGAGTTGACAGCTACTGCTGCCTAAGTGAAAAGCCAGTACCACGCTGTTACGAAACTTGGGATATATGTAAACAGATATGCCCCGCATGCACTCCTGAGTGCCCGCCATAGCCAGGCCTTTCTAGACGACCCTTGCTAGAATCATCACATCATATTTGTTGATGATATATAATTAAAAAAGATGTTGCATGCCGGTTTCGTTTGTCTTCACATCTCGTGCGCAGTGTGTAGTAGCACACGATGTATGTGTGATTATGATTGGTACGTGAGTCTGAATATAATAATCAGATACGATGACGAGATATTAGCAACGCGGCGCGAGGCGGAGGGTGGATGCCGTCGGAGGCTTTAATTAGCGAGATCATGATCCCTGGAACGTACGTCCAGCTTCTCTTGAAGCGACAGAGCGCATAGCCCAGCATGGTTCTGGCCACACGTAGTAGTACACGCGGATGCTCGTAGAATTCAACTGTGAAACCACGAGCGGCGAGTCGCAATGGGCGGAGGAGACGGCGTCGAACTCTGCCCGGCAGAGGGCCATAGTTGGTCTGTCC